>BNCR01000013.1:26531011-26601839 GCA_014656515.1 Oryzias celebensis
AATAAAAGCTCTAAAGACTAGTGTGTGGTTTTGTTGTCTCTAATATGCAACAGTGCGCTATGTGTAAGAAATCACAAACAAACCCGACTGCTGTGACAGCAAACAAACAAATAAATAAAAACAAACCAGCCTACAGCCACGGCTGTTTCCTCTAAAATGATTACAGAAGTTAACTTGATGCAAGACTTATTGTTGGTATTATTCATAATAATTGACTACTTTTTTTGTTTGTTTACATTTGTTTTTTTAGAAAAAGGAAATCTTCATAAGCAGCTTCCTCCTGTCGGACGATCTGATGTCAAAGACTGGTTAGTCGTCGTCCTCGTCGACCACGGGATCTGTGTCCCAGCAGGTGATGTCAATCTCTGAACACAAAAGAACAGATTCATATTATGGAGGGGAGGTCACAGGTGACCCTCCCTTCTAACATCAGTCACTGATTTAACCCTTTAAAACACACAGAAGACATTCATTCTGTGAAAGGGCTGTGACATCATCAGCTGTGAGCAAACATCCCGACCGAGTCCAGAACTGCGTAAGTCTGGAGGTTTCAGATGAAAAAGCTCGACTGATGGGAAACCAGATCCATACATGCTAATACTTCGTCACTTTCCAGCTGCTGCCTTTAGGGGGCGCCACAGCAGATCATGCACCTCCATCTAGCCTCCTCTTTGGTTTTCCTCCTCTTTCCTGGTAGCTCCAACCTCAGCATCCTTTTCCATCCCTGTTCCTCCTCTCAGTGTGTCCAAACATCTCCATCTGCTTCCAGAACATCTGTTCCTCTGGATTCATTCCTGACCCGTCCTGGTCTTTCCTCAGAGAACCTCAGCTTCTTCATCTCTCACCACCGTCTCCTACACCTTTCCTTTGGTCACACATCACACCTGAAACCTTCCTCCACCTGCTCAGCAGCTCAGTTTCACAAGAGTTTGAAAAATACTTACTACACGGGGTTAGAAAGACAGAAATACAAAAACAATAAATATTCCATTAAAAAAAATAAAAGGTCAAGGTAGTTTCATCAGGAATAAGAAGTCTTTGTTATTCAGTTGAATCCGTGTGGTTTCCACAGAGAACCCCAGTATTCTGGTTCACAACCCTTCAGCAGCTCAACCAGAGGATAAAGGAAGACACTTTGTTCCTTCCTTCTGTTGATGAGCCGATGAGCCAATGATCTGTCACCAAGCCATCCACTTTTAGTAAACTGGATGGAAACAGGAATGTTTGGCGTGTTTTTACTAACAAGCATCAGAAACGCCAAAAGGATTTATCCTCAACCATCCGTCCAGCAGAGACCAGGTCAGAAAGGTCAGATGGAGCTAAAGCCCAGCCTCTGACCCTCCATCTGAAGGAGGTCCAGCAGGTCTGCCATCCAAACGATGGCAGACCTGCTGGGAGCTGTGACCAGGTTGGATCTCATCCCTTTAAGACCATGAAAGATGGCGGTCCTGTGACTCACAGGCGAACATGTGGACACTTCAGACGTTCTCATGACTTTTCTCAAAGATCTGACTGCATGAACGGCCTTTCCGGATCCTCCATGCTCAACCAAAGGAGAACAGGATGGACGCTGCCAAAATCTCAGGCTCATCTTCAAGCTAAACCCAAACGTCTGAAGAACTTCTTCACGCTAACCTCCTCATGAAGGTTCTGAGCTGGGATTAAACCCAGCCGTGCTAAGCCTCACTCATCTTTTGCATTTGAGCTTTTCTTACCTGGAGGCCTGTTATAAAAGACCGGTGCTGGTTTGGCTGAAGACTCCTCTGGTTGGCCAAACTCCTCCTCCTGTGATTGGCTGAAATATCCCTCGCTTGCCTGGAGCAGAGGGAGAAACATCCATGAAAAACCTGCAGAATGGTGAAGGACAGCCTCACAACTGGACCTGACCGACCTGAGTCCCCTCCTTCAACAACGCCTCGCCGTTGGTCATCAGCAGCTGGGTGTCGTCCAGCTCTGGCCCCTCCCCGGCCGCGTGCTGCAGGGCGTGCTGGTAGCTGAGGGTCATCTGGTCTGAGCCTGTGATGTCCACCAGGCTGGACGGGTCGTCCTCAGCGCCGGTGCCCGAGTAGAAGCTGACGTCCACCACCTCATCAAAGCTGAGGAGGGGCTGAGGCCGGCTGCTGGCCGCCGCAGTGCTGGGGGGGGCGTTGTCATGGAGAACATCTCCCATCAGATCCACCAGATTGGAGGTCTGGGCTGGGTTGGATTTAGGGGCGGAGCTTCCGTCCCACAAGTTGACCAGGTCGTCCGTTCCTGAGTCCCATGTAGAACAGCTGGGGGGGTCTCGAGACTGGGGGGTGACACTCTGCACGGGTTTGGTGGGCGTCGACTCCTGGACCGGCGGTTTCTGCTCCGGCTTTGGATCTGAAGGAAAGACGTTGATGAACCAAAAACCTCCACAGGAGGAGCTAGATGAGGCTCTGGATCTACGGCGCCTCCTGGTGGCCGCCTGCTGGAGTAAACCTGCGCTCCTCACCCCAGAGGTCCTCCTCCCTGCTGAAGTCCTCTTTGATGGGCGTGGTGATGATTGTAGGAATGGGGGAGGCGGCGGCCGTGGTGGAATCTCTGCTCACTTCATCATCATCGATCCCTTCAGAGGTAAAGAAAAATGACAAAAAACTTTGATTTTAACTTCATTTCATGATTTCTCTTATTGTAACTTCTTCTAAAATGTTGTTTTCCATCTAAACTGACTTTTTCCTCACACTCATGAACTCCTTTGCGTTCTGATCATAAAGGTTAAACTTCCCATTCCCATTGATGCTTTCATCAAACCCAAATTCAACCACCAAACTTTTTTTAGGTTTTTCTGAACAGAGACAACGTGTTGGTGAATTCACAGAAATAAAAACATGCTTCTGCTTTTTAGGATTTTTGGCTTTACTCTGTGAAGTCGATTCTAAAAGTGTAAGAATCAGCGTGGATTTTCTCTACAGGAACTCTGGATCAGATCTTCCACCTGAGGGCCTGTTTGGATAGAAGAACCTGAAGCTTGTTCCTGAAATGCTGTGGACTCGTTTTCATGGTTTTCAAGCCCCGTTCACACAGCGCTTTACGGCTTAATCACGGCCAAAAAGTTCTGACAATCTGGTGGACGTGGTTGTCAGTGGTCATTTTTGGTCATTTTTGTCTTGGCCGTGCTTTGTACGGGGTGTTGCCGTCGGCGCTGTTCCTCTGCTGAAGCTCTGCCAACCACGTCAAGCCACGTGTCAGTCCAAGTGTCAGTGTCCTCACAGTCCAGCCACACACCCGGATGTTCTGGACCACCTCTCTTCCTTTCTCCTCCCTCCTACTCTTCCTACTCTTCTTCCTCATCTTCTTCCTCCTCATCTTCTTCCTCCTCATCTTCTTCCTCCTCATCTTCTTCTACTTCATCTTCTTTTTCTTCTTCCTCCCCGTCTTCTTCTTCTGCTTCCTCTTCTTCCTCCTTATCTTCTTCTTCTTATTCTTCTTTCTCTTCTTCTTCTTCTTCTTACTCCTCTTCTTCTTCTTCCTCCTCATCTTCTTCTTCTTCTTCCTCCTCTTCTTCTTCTTCTTCTTCCTCCTCTTCTTCTTCTTCCTCCTCATCTTCTTCTTCTTCTTCTTCTTCTTCCTCTTCTTCTTCTTCTTCTTCCTCCTCTTCTTCTTCTTCCTCCTCATCTTCTTCTTCTTCTTCTTCTTCTTCCTCTTCTTCTTCTTCTTCTTCCTCCTCTTCTTCTTCTTCATCTTCTTTTTCTTCTTCTTCTTCCTCCTCTTCTTCTTCTTCTTCCTCCTCTTCTTCTTCTTCCTCCTCATCTTCTTCTTCTTCTTCTTCTTCTTCTTCCTCTTCTTCTTCTTCTTCCTCCTCATCTTCTTCTTCTTCCTCCTCTTCTTCTTCTTCTTCTTCTTCTTCCTCCTCATCTTCTTCCTCTTCTTTTTCTTCTTCTCCTTCTTCTTCTTCTCTCAGCAAGCATATGTTTGGTCTGCATCAGTTGGTTCTGTTGGTTCTGGAGCATGAAGATGATGACATCACGGCGTTGAGGGTTCATATAGACTGCAAGTCCCAGAAAACTACAGTATTTAAATGGCACAAATCAGAAGTGACACAGAAGTGATCAGGCAGTGATCAGTCGTATTGAGAACTTGTTTGAGACGTGTAACACCCGTCTGATGACCGGGCTCTCCCCGTGACAGACGGCTAAACTTTCGTTTCTTTCCGCGTCTCCTCAAGTCTTAATCACTGCCAGAACACAGATTATCAAGAGTGTTTTCCCGTGTGTTGCATGTCTTTACCAAGTGTGCCGCCCGTGGTTGTCTGCGGGCTAAAGTTTTGAGCAGTTCAAAACCTGCCGCGTCTGACGCCGTTCCCATTTTTCCCTTCATCCTGCTGTGTATATAAATCTGCTGTAGCTTATTATAAACTCACCATGAACAACATCATCTGCTTCACAGGAGAACACTTTTTGACGGTTTTGGCCGTGATTCAGCCGTAAAGCACTGTGTGACCGGAGCTTCAAACTGTGACCTGGACCTCCATCCCACAAACTGAAGGAATCAGAAGACCAAGAGTCCTAAGCTGCTGTCCTCACTCGGGTGCTTGATGTCATTTAGCTGAACTCATCAGAGGAAAGCACAGCCAGAACACAACCCAACACCGTCAAAGGATCACAATCTAAGGAGCTGCAGATTCAGATTCTCTGCAGGGACACACTCCGTCATTTCATCCCACTGAGCTTTGCAGACCAAACCTCCTCATGAAGAACATCATCAGCACTGATGTCATGACACCAAACGGTCCTCTAGAACATGCAATAAAGACAATAAAGGCCTCAATGAGGATCCGCTTCATGTTTGAGTCTGAATCCCAGACCAGAGATAGTTCAATGATTCTGGAGTTCCTGAGCATTGAGCTTTGAGAAAAAGACCTCATCTTTGGCTTTTTGTCTTAACAAACTCAGGAAAAGGTTCTGGTGTTTAGAGTAAAACTTACCGTGTCATTTGCTATTATCAAGAAAACCTTGTTTTTACTTTTCTAAGTCATCATTTCGTTGCTATTATTTAGGCTTTTTCTGAGTGAGATTTTTTCACTTCCACAGATTTATTGATAATTAAGTCTTTCTTCTGTGACATCTTTTCTCAGAAAGTGTGCTGATTGGCTGATTAAGTACTGCTATGAATTATTTGCATTTTCAACACAATCTAAATGTTTACTTGTATTATATCATCTTAATGGGGTTTGTACCTTTTTTCAGCAATGGTTTTCCATTAATTTTCCATAACCTTTCACTGAATTCCTAAATCCACTGAACCTATTGCTTTTAAAAAAGTGTATAAAATGCAGCGTTTTTGATTGGTCAAAACACCTTTCTTTATGCTAACTTTCCTGGCAATTTATGGTCCTTTTTGCTTGCCTTAATGCCGCATTCACACCGGCTGTATGTGAAGTGTTCACTATATGTACTGTAACACTATAAGTGGTTTCATGTAGCTGGTGGTGTTTAGACCGCACCAGCACCAGACAAAAGGGAAGCGGGGCACACCCTGATATGTAGCGGCTACCCGATCCACTAGCACATGCGCAAATATGATGTCACTTCCTCTTTGCGTCAGACATTGCGGCAGTTAAGTAATTTGAATTATATTTATTACAGTAACTTGTATTTTTGTACATTTGTTGTTCCAAGATTGTAAACTTCCTTAAAATTCCTTATCAAAAAATGTAGATATAAAATATTTGAAAAAGATCAGGTCCCAATAACATTTCCCGACAGTTCTGCCTCTTTTACGATGTGTGAGGCGTTTAAACAGCAGAGAACTCCTAGATCAAAAGAATTTATGACTGACTGGATTACAGCACCGAAATATTAACAAACATCCCCTAAATGCAACACTGTCATCATATATTGTCATCATTACAAACAATGAAAATCTCAAACAGTATGTGACAGAATGACTTGGACTCATTTTCTCTGTTTGATTGCTTTTATTTTTTTCATATGTTGCCGATGAGAAAAGAGTAGAAGTGAGACTCTGAGGAGACGTGACGGACTGCTGCAGCCGTTTTAGCTGATATTCATGTGTCTGTGTAAAAGAGTTGATCAAGTGTCAGTAAGTGGAGATGGATCCTCTTATCTCGGAGAGTTATCTCGGATTTCCTTGGATTTGAATGAAATCGAGATCTGGCACCCGCTTCCCAGGAGAAAGGAGTTGGATAAACCAGCGATCCTCATCAGGTTTGTGAATCAAAAGCACAAAATTGCTCTGATGAAGCAAAGAAAACTGCTAAAAGGGTCCGAGGTTTACATTAACCATCATTTATTGAAACACAACGCATTGTTGGCAAAACATACCAGACTCCTGAAGCGGAAAAAGCAGATCCAGAGCACATGGGTGCAGAATTCCAGGATCTACGTTAAACCAAACGGTCCACCGGACCTGGTCAAGGCTGTGGTCGTCACCAACATGAAAGACTTTGAGAAGTGTGTGGTCACGGACGTCTGAGCCTTTATTTGAATCGAAATAATAATCAAATATGATTTCAAGAAAATATGGCGCCGGGATTTACCACTAACTTTTAGATCAACTTTGACCTGATTTTCAGCAGCAATTTCTGCCCTGCAGACAACACAAAGTCTGCAGTCATAACAACGAGGAGAACTCTATAAACTCTGTTCTAACCTGAAGGACGGCTGTTAAACAGGAGCAGAACCCAGGAATACCGTCTTGGCCAAAAGCTTTAGTCAAATCACTTGACATAGTTCCCTGAAATGTGATTAATGTCAAAGGATCTACTAATGACATCTGATTAAAGTAAATGATCTTTCAGACATAAATGATTTATTGTTAATTCCTATTATAATGTTTATTATCATTTTTGATTTATTCACATCATTGATTTTTTTATGATAAAACGATTCTTAAAGAAAACAATATATAAATATATATATATTTTTGGATAATTTTTCTGTATTAGCATTATTTTTGTATACGCTCCAATCAAGTTTAAAATAGTGTTGTACTCACATGCAAAGCAGTCTGACTTATTGTTATTCAAGGATGTTTAATTACCTGTATTACTGTCAGTACAGTATAAGTATCTGATTATTAGCTACAAACCGGTTGATATCTAATGTAAAGTAAATGGTATGGTCGAGTCGGGGTGGGATTATATAAATTCGGTTCCTCCAACTCCCTTTCAAGCAGTCAATTTTCTGATGTTTAGTTATCCTATGTTTTACATGATTACTGTTGCAAATCTTTGCGGGTGTTGATTGTGTTACACATATGTCATATGTCATATGTCTTTTATATCTTGTCTGCTTGAAATAAACCATTTCAATTCAATTCAAAATTCAACTCAAGCAGAAGAGGAAGATAACATTTGCAGTCCTTATGTTGTCCAGTGCAGGATCATGTGGTCCTAAACCTTAACATTTGCTTTTCCTTTTGTTTTTTGAAACATTAAAGTAAACGTTTTCTTTATTATAAACATTTTAAGAGGTTATCTGTTGTAAACATCTCATCAAACTGACCGTAAAATGCTCTGGTGGAAGTGACGTCGCATTTGAGCATGCTCAAAGTGATCGGGCAGCCATTACAAATCGGGCTGCGACAAGTGTCAGGGAGGAGGATTCTTCTTCTTTTGTATTTTACTGTTTACCAGCGCTGGTCCACAACCAACAATACGTACAGGCTCGGAGCGAGAAGTCAGAGCGGTGCATATCCTGCTCCAGTCTTTTTGTTCACATCCCTGTTCCTTTAAATGTCCGTCTTGGTATCATAAAATTCCAGCCGGGCAGAAAAAGGGAAATTTTAATTAAATTTTCTACTTGGGGAAGTTCTTCAGTTTGACGTTCTTCAGTGTGATGCTCTACTTGGGGACGTTCTTCAGTGTGACATTCTTCAGTGTGACGTTATACTTGGTGACGTTCTTCAGTTTGACGTTCTTCAGTGAGATGTTCTGTTTGGGGACGTTCTTCAGTGTGACGTTCTTCAGTGTGACGTTCTACTTGGTGACGTTCTTCAGTTTGACGTTCTTCAGTGAGATGTTCTATTTGGGGACGTTCTTCAGTTTGACGTTCTTCAGTGAGATGTTCTATTTGGGGACGTTCTTCAGTGTGACGTTCTTCAGTGTGACGTTATACTTGGTGACGTTCTTCAGTTTGACGTTCTTCAGTGAGATGTTCTATTTGGGGACGTTCTTCAGTGTGATGTTCTACTTTGTGACGTTCTACTTTGGGACGTTTTTCAGTGTGACGTTCTACTTTGTGACATTCTTCAGTGTGATGTTCTACTTGGTGACATTCTTCAGTGTGATGTTCTACTTGGTGACGTTCTTCAGTGTGATATTCTACTTTGTGAGGTTCTACTTTGTGACGTTCTACTTGGTGACGTTCTTCAATGTGACGTTCTACTTTGTGATGTTCTACTTGGTGACGTTCTTCAGTGTGACGTTCTTCAGTGTGACGTTCTTCAGTGTGACGTTCTTCAGTGTGACGTTCTACTTGGTGACGTTCTTCAGTGTGACGTTCTTCAGTGTGACGTTCTACTTGGTGACGTTCTTCAGTGTGACGTTCTACTTTGAGACGTTTTTCAGTGTGACATTCTACTTTGAGACGTTTTTCAGTGTGACATTCTACTTTGGGACGTTTTTCAGTGTGACGTTCTACTTTGGGACGTTTTTCAGTGTGACGTTCTACTTTGTGACGTTCTTCAGTTTGACGTTCTTCAGTGTGATGCTCTACTTGGTGACGTTCTTGAGTGTGACGTTCTTCAGTTTGACGTTCTTCAGTGAGATGTTCTATTTGGGGACGTTCTTCAGTGTGACATTCTTCAGTGTGACGTTATACTTGGTGACGTTCTTGAGTGTGACGTTCTTCAGTTTGACGTTCTTCAGTGTGATGCTCTACTTGGTGACGTTCTTGAGTGTGACATTCTTCAGTGTGACGTTCTACTTTGTGACGTTCTTCAGTGTGACATTCTTCAGTGAGATGTTCTATTTGGGGACGTTCTTCAGTGTGACGTTTTTCAGTGTGACGTTGTACTTGGTGACGTTCTTCAGTTTGACGTTCTTCAGTGAGATGTTCTATTTGGGGATGTTCTTCAGTGTGACGTTCTACTTTGTGACGTTCTTCAGTATGATGTTCTACTTGGTGACGTTCTTCAGTGTGATGTTCTACTTTGTGACGTTCTACTTTGGGACGTTTTTCAGTGTGACGTTCTACTTTGTGACATTCTTCAGTGTGATGTTCTACTTGGTGACGTTCTTCAGTGTGATGTTCTACTTTGTGATGTTCTACTTTGTGACGTTCTACTTGGTGACGTTCTTCAATGTGACGTTCTACTTGGTGACGTTCTACTTTGTGACGTTCTACTTGGTGACGTTCTTCAGTGTGACGTTCTTCAGTGTGACGTTCTACTTGGTGACGTTCTTCAGTGTGACGTTCTTCAGTGTGACGTTCTACTTTGAGACGTTTTTCAGTGTGACGTTCTACTTTGGGACGTTTTTCAGTGTGACGTTCTACTTTGAGACGTTTTTCAGTGTGACGTTCTACTTTGTGACGTTCTTCAGTTTGACGTTCTTCAGTGTGATGCTCTACTTGGTGACGTTCTTGAGTGTGACGTTCTTCAGTTTGACGTTCTTCAGTGAGATGTTCTATTTGGGGACGTTCTTCAGTGTGACATTCTTCAGTGTGACGTTATACTTGGTGACGTTCTTCAGTTTGACGTACTTCAGTGAGATGTTCTATTTGGGGACGTTCTTCAGTGTGACGTTCTTCAGTGTGATGCTCTACTTGGTGACGTTCTACTTTGTGACGTTCTTCAGTGTGACATTCTTCAGTGAGATGTTCTATTTGGGGACGTTCTTCAGTGTGACGTTCTTCAGTGTGACGTTGTACTTGGTGACGTTCTTCAGTTTGACGTTCTTCAGTGAGATGTTCTATTTGGGGACGTTCTGCAGTGTGACATTCTTCAGTGTGACGTTCTACTTGGTGTTGTTCTTCAGTGTGACGTTCTACTTTGTGACGTTCTTCAGTATGATGTTCTACTTGGTGACGTTCTTCAGTGTGATGTTCTACTTTGTGACGTTCTACTTTGGGACGTTTTTCAGTGTGACGTTCTACTTTGTGACATTCTTCAGTGTGATGTTCTACTTGGTGACGTTCTTCAGTGTGATGTTCTACTTTGTGATGTTCTACTTTGTGACGTTCTACTTGGTGACATTCTTCAATGTGATGTTCTACTTTGTGACGTTCTACTTGGTGACGTTCTTCAGTGTGACGTTCTACTTGGTGACGTTCTTCAGTGTGACATTCTTCTTTGGGACGTTTTTCAGTGTGACGTTCTACTTTGGGACGTTTTTCAGTGTGACGTTCTACTTTGGGACGTTTTTCAGTGTGACGTTCTACTTTGTGCATTCTTCAGTTTGACGTTCTTGAGTGTGATGCTCTACTTGGTGACGTTCTTGAGTGTGACGTTCTTCAGTGTGACGTTCTTCAGTGAGATGTTCTATTTGGGGACGTTCTTCAGTGTGACGTTCTTCAGTGTGACGTTCTTCAGTGGGACGTTTTACTTGGTGACGTTCTTCAGTTTGACGTTCTTCAGTGAGATGTTCTATTTGGGGACGTTCTTCAGTGTGACGTTCTTCAGTGTGACGTTCTTCAGTGTGACGTTCTTCAGTTTGACGTTTTTCAGTGAGATGTTCTATTTGGGGACGTTCTTCAGTGTGACGTTCTTCAGTGTGACGTTTTTCAGTTTGACGTTCTTCAGTGAGATGTTCTATTTGGGGACGTTCTTCAGTGTGACGTTATACTTGGTGACGTTCTACTTGGTTTTGTTCTTCAGTGTGATGTTCTAATTGGTGACGTTCTTCAGTGTGACGTTCTACTTGGTGACGTTCTTCAGTGTGACGTTCTACTTTGGGACGTTTTTCAGTGTGACGTTCTACTTTGGGACGTTTTTCAGTGTGACGTTCTACTTTGTGACGTTCTTCAGTTTGACGTTCTTCAGTGTGATGCTCTACTTGGTGACGTTCTTGAGTGTGACGTTCTTCAGTTTGACGTTCTTCAGTGAGATGTTCTATTTGGGGACGTTCTTCAGTGTGACATTCTTCAGTGTGACGTTATACTTGGTGACGTTCTTCAGTTTGACGTTCTTCAGTGAGATGTTCTATTTGGGGTCGTTCTTCAGTGTGACATTCTTCAGTGTGACGTTATACTTGGTGACGTTCTTCAGTTTGACGTACTTCAGTGAGATGTTCTATTTGGGGACGTTCTTCAGTGTGACGTTCTTCAGTGTGATGCTCTACTTGGTGACGTTCTACTTTGTGACGTTCTTCAGTGTGACATTCTTCAGTGAGATGTTCTATTTGGGGACGTTCTTCAGTGTGACGTTCTTCAGTGTGACGTTGTACTTGGTGACGTTCTTCAGTTTGACGTTCTTCAGTGAGATGTTCTATTTGGGGACGTTCTTCAGTGTGAAGTTCTACTTGGTGTTGTTCTTCAGTGTGACGTTCTACTTTGTGACGTTCTTCAGTATGATGTTCTACTTGGTGACGTTCTTCAGTGTGATGTTCTACTTTGTGACGTTCTACTTTGGGACGTTTTTCAGTGTGACGTTCTACTTTGTGACATTCTTCAGTGTGATGTTCTACTTGGTGACGTTCTTCAGTGTGATGTTTTACTTTGTGATGTTCTACTTTGTGACGTTCTACTTGGTGACGTTCTTCAATGTGATGTTCTACTTTGTGACGTTCTACTTGGTGACGTTCTTCAGTGTGACGTTCTACTTGGTGACGTTCTTCAGTGTGACATTCTTCTTTGGGACGTTTTTCAGTGTGACGTTCTACTTTGGGACGTTTTTCAGTGTGACGTTCTACTTTGGGACGTTTTTCAGTGTGACGTTCTACTTTGGGACGTTTTTCAGTGTGACGTTCTACTTTGGGACGTTTTTCAGTGTGACGTTCTACTTTGTGCATTCTTCAGTTTGACGTTCTTGAGTGTGATGCTCTACTTGGTGACGTTCTTGAGTGTGACGTTCTTCAGTGTGACGTTCTTCAGTGAGATGTTCTATTTGGGGACGTTCTTCAGTGTGACGTTCTTCAGTGTGACGTTCTTGAGTGTGACGTTCTTCAGTGTGACGTTCTTCAGTGAGATGTTCTATTTGGGGACGTTCTTCAGTGTGACGTTCTTCAGTGTGACGTTCTTCAGTGTGACGTTTTACTTGGTGACGTTCTTCAGTTTGACGTTCTTCAGTGAGATGTTCTATTTGGGGACGTTCTTCAGTGTGACGTTCTTCAGTGTGACGTTCTTCAGTGTGACGTTATACTTGGTGACGTTCTTCAGTTTGACGTTTTTCAGTGAGATGTTCTATTTGGGGACGTTCTTCAGTGTGACGTTCTTCAGTGTGACGTTTTTCAGTTTGATGTTCTTCAGTGAGATGTTCTATTTGGGGACGTTCTTCATTGTGACGTTCTTCAGTGTGACGTTCTACTTGGTTTTGTTCTTCAGTGTGATGTTCTAATTGGTGACGTTCTTCAGTGTGACGTTCTACTTGGTGACGTTCTTCAGTGTGACGTTCTACTTTGGGACGTTTTTCAGTGTGACGTTCTACTTTGGGACGTTTTTCAGTGTGACGTTCTACTTTGTGACGTTCTTCAGTTTGACGTTCTTCAGTGTGATGCTCTACTTGGTGACGTTCTTGAGTGTGACGTTCTTCAGTTTGACGTTCTTCAGTGTGATGCTCTACTTGGGGACGTTTTTCAGTGTGACGTTCTTCAGTGTGACGTTATACTTGGTGACGTTCTTCAGTTTGACGTTCTTCAGTGTGACGCTATACTTGGTGACGTTCTTCAGTTTGACGTTCTTCAGTGAGATGTTCTGTTTGGGGACGTTCTTCAGTGTGACGTTCTTCAGTGTGACGTTCTACTTGGTGACGTTCTTCAGTTTGACGTTCTTCAGTGAGATGTTCTATTTGGGGACGTTCTTCAGTGTGACGTTATACTTGGTGACGTTCTTCAGTTTGACGTTCTTCAGTGAGATGTTCTATTTGGGGACGTTCTTCAGTGTGACGTTCTACTTGGTGTTGTTCTTCAGTGTGACATTCTACTTTGTGACGTTCTTCAGTATGATGTTCTACTTGGTGACGTTCTTCAGTGTGATGTTCTATTTGGGGACGTTCTTCAGTGTGGCATTCTTCAGTGTGACGTTATACTTGGTGACGTTCTTCAGTTTGACGTTCTTCAGTGAGATGTTCTATTTGGGGTCGTTCTTCAGTGTGACATTCTTCAGTGTGACGTTATACTTGGTGACGTTCTTCAGTTTGACGTACTTCAGTGAGATGTTCTATTTGGGGACGTTCTTCAGTGTGACGTTCTTCAGTGTGACGTTCTACTTTGTGACGTTCTTCAGTTTGACATTCTTCAGTGAGATGTTCTATTTGGGGACGTTCTTCAGTGTGACGTTCTTCAGTGTGACGTTGTACTTGGTGACGTTCTTCAGTTTGATGTTCTTCAGTGAGATGTTCTATTTGGGGACATTCTTCAGTGTGACATTCTTCAGTGTGACGTTATACTTGGTGTTGTTCTACAGTGTGACGTTCTACTTTGTGACGTTCTTCAGTTTGACATTCTTCAGTGTGACGTTCTACTTTGGGACGTTTTTCAGTGTGACGTTCTACTTGGTGACCTTCTTCAATGTGTTGTTCTACTTTGTGACGTTCTACTTTGTGACGTTCTACTTGGTGACGTTCTTCAGTGTGACGTTCTACTTTGGGACGTTTTTCAGTGTGACGTTCTACTTTGGGACGTTTTTCAGTGTGACGTTCTACTTTGTGACATTCTTCAGTGTGATGTTCTACTTGGTGACGTTCTTCAGTGTGATGTTCTACTTTGTGACGTTCTACTTTGTGACGTTCTACTTGGTGACATTCTTCAGTGTGATGTTCTACTGGTGACGTTCTTCAGTGTGACGTTCTACTTTGTGACGTTCTTCAGTGATACGTTCTACTTTGTGACGTTCTTTTAAGTGTGCTGTTCTACCGTTTGGTGTTTTGCAGTGTCAGGTCATATGTTTTGAGACTTGGAAGCTACCCGTTGGCTTTTTTGTTGTGTTTGTGAATGTTTTTCATTTTTCTCCAACAACTCAAACTCAACAGATCAACATTGTGGTCTAACTTTACAACGACACACCACAGAAGGTCTACAGAAGTCATTACAGTGACTATGGTTGGAGCTGGGGAGACAGCGCTGCACAAACACTCACAGGTTGTTGTCAGGGTTAAAGGTGGCAGCGGGATTTTAAGTAACAGAGAGCGTTTGGGCGTGGCCAAGGTGCCATCCGACATCAGAGCAGGTCAGAAGACAAAAGGAAAAGATAGAAATGTTATTCTCTGACAGAAATCACTTTGCTGCAGGTTGAAGCCACAAAACTGTAAGAAAAAAAAGATACATTCTGATCAGCTGACATCTAAAGCAGGACAAGGACAGACTGGACTGAGACAGACAAACTCAGACAGATCCACGCAGACCTGGAGGTCTTTCCTCACCCTCTCTGATCTGTCTGTCAGGATTTAACTGAACTGTCATTTCACTGAAGCAGCAGAAAGAGTGAAAAAATGATCACAGGGAACCGAACCCTCTCTTACTCCAGTTCACAGATACAGTCAATGGTTAAACCAGTGGGAAACGTGCACACTGCCACCTGCTGGACAATCAGAGGCTTAACAGGGAAAAGTCCTGATCTCGCTCCCAGCTTGAGTCAAGGTTCTACTGGTTGTTCTGAGAACACGGTTCCCACTGAACAGTTAGTAATCCAGACACTTGGACCTTCTTCTAAGCCTGGTGATCATGAACTCTACAGACATGAAATCCTACATAAGAACGGGGTCTCTAGCGCTGAACTTGTTCGTTGTCTTTATCAGTTTGGGTGGGGGGTGGGGTTGAGGTTCTGGGGATCCAGACTTTTCCTCTGTACCTACCAGCCATGGGAGCAGGCTGTGTCCGAGCTCGGGGCGGCGGCGTGCAGAAGGGGGATGAGCCCCGCAGTGGGGGGGTGGCAATGGGGCTGTGCTGCCTTAAGAAGGGACTGTCCAAGCGGCCTGAAAGGCAGCCCCCACACAGCAACAACGAACACGACGAAGACATGGAGACGAAGCAACAGACACAGGGGAAGTGAGGGGTCAACCCCCCCAGGAGCGGAGAGGAGGACCATCAAGAAACAAGAGCACATGAACAGGAGGCAAAGGTGACCAAGAGGAGTTGATGATTTAATGACGAAGATGAAGAACAGGGAAAAGGAGAGGAAGACAGAGAAGAAAAAGGTGGTTAGAAAGTTTTCAGGAAAAAAAGAACTTCTGCACCAGATCCTCAAATCCAGAAGTTCCACGTGTCTGGAGAAAGAAGCTGGTAATTGTCCCCCCAATCTGGTTTGGTTTCACATGCAGCGCTCTCAGGAGAACACCAACCACAAAAGAGGACAAACTAAAGAACACCAACCACAAAAGAAGACTAAACTCAAAAACACCAACCACAAAAGAAGAATAAACTAAAGAACAAAAACCACAAAAGAAGAATAAACTAAAGAACAAAAACCACAAAAGAAGAATAAACTAAAGAACAAAAACCACAAAAGAAGACTAAACTCAAAAACACCAACCACAAAAGAAGAATAAACTAAAGAACAAAAACCACAAAAGAAGAATAAACTAAAGAACACCAACCACAAAAGAAGACTAAACTCAAAAACACCAACCACAAAAGAAGAATAAACTAAAGAACAAAAACCACAAAAGAAGAATAAACTAAAGAACAAAAACCACAAAAGAAGAATAAACTAAAGAACAAAAACCACAAAAGAAGAATAAACTAAAGAACAAAAACCACAAAAGAAGAATAAACTAAAGAACAAAAACCACAAAAGAAGAATAAACTAAAGAACAAAAACCACAAAAGAAGACAAAACGAAAAAACACCAACCACAAAAGAAGAATAAACTAAAGAATAAAAACCACAAAAGAAAACAAAACTAAAGAACACCAACCACAGTAGAAGACTAAACTAAAGAACACCAACCACAGTAGAAGACTAAACTAAAGAACACCAACCACAAAAGAAGACAAAACTAAAGAACAGCAACCACAAAAGAAGACAAAACTAAAGAACAAAAACCACAAAAGATGACTAAAGAACACCAATCATAGCAGAAGAGTAATCTGGCAATCTTACATTTGCAACAGCTGCTCATTGTCACAAACACTCCCTGACCAGGATGGAAAAAAGCAGGATGGAAGAAATGAAGCTCATTAAGGTGAACTTCAAACCTAGCAATCTAGGAGGACCTTTAGAGGAAACGAGATCTGGATCTGACCAGAACCAGATCTATACCAAAGATGCCAGTCTGGGTGCAGTGTTTTGCCTTTTTTTCGCAGGTCAGAATAAAATTACAATTTTCATTTCATTTATTTATTTATAAAGCACCTTCCACCACCAGCCAAGGAGGCCCAAAGTGCTGCACACAAGAAAAACAGAATGCATTCTCTAGTCAACCAAAAGAGACAGACTAAATACAGAGATTAAAACCAACTTAATAAAATAGGATCAAAAGGTAGCTAGGCTGATATGACAGCCCTGTAATGGAGGAACAGTTTGGCTTTAAAACTCACCAGGATTGTAACATCTCTGATAGATGGTGGTAATTGATTCCACACCAACAAGAAAGCAGCAGGTAATTCCCTTTCTCTAAAATGCCCATCCTCTGTCCCTGCTTTGTCCTGCACAGGTTTACAGGGTTGCTGGAGCCTATCCCACCAGCTTCGGGGCAGAAGTATGACTGGTTCGACAGTTCACACAGAAACAGCTTAGAATCACCAATCAACCTATGAAACATGTTTTTGGACTTGAAGAAAGAGCTGGAGAAAAGCCCCTTACACATGAGGAGAACACACAGAGAGGACTCAGGCAGAATTTGAAGCAGAACTTTCTTGCTGGGAGGCAATAGTGCTGACCCCGACACCACCCTGCATCCATTACTGTCTACAGAAAATTCTATAACGCTTCAGGTTTTCCTGTTGGATTTCTCAGTCGTTAACTCCTGGATTTTCTTTCCAGAATTTTTTTTGTGTTTCATGAAAGCTGGACATAAATCAAAGTGACTAACTTCAGGCAGCAGGGGGCGCTCTTCAGAAGAAAGAGCGCCCCCTGCTGGTAAATTACATTACTAGCAGATATGGGTAACGGATTCGGTGCCGCTCTTCTCACCAGTCCTGTGGATGGAGACAGGTGAGGTGTCCACGCTGATGGTCATGGCTCTCTCCTTCTGCTTGAAAAACTCCCGAGGGTTCCCGGACCGCTGGGCAATGATGGCCTTCGCCTCCTGAGAACAGAAGCACTCCTGTTTCTGAAGTTCAGAAAATAATCTGTCAATTGAAAGGGGTTCTAATCCCATTGTTAGGATCATAATCTGGACATTTGAAAGTTGTGGGGTTTTCTCCAAATCTTTTGTTCCTTCATGACAAGATTGTGATTGGTCAAAGAAAACCTGCCAGTGTCCTCCTGCAGTCTGACGACACGTTCCTTCAAAATACTGTTCATGTTAAACAGAACAGGTCTTAGCGTGTTAATACGGTGGCCGTGACCTGCCATTGTGGCAAAAAAAGTAAACCAAAAAATAAACTTTGCAATAGAAAGAAATGCTGCAGCAAATTTCACAAAATGCTGCAAAGAAAAAAGCCACAATAGACGTGGATTATCTGGGATGGTTTTGTGGACGCTGTGAGACAAAGGAGGAAAAGGAGGAAAAAAAACAGGAGTAGGAATTGGAAAAGGAAGGAGAATGTTAGTGAAGATGTAAGTGTTCAATGTCACTATATGTATGTTTTAATGTATTTATTTGGTATTTGGTTATTGTGTAGCTTAACGTTTGAAGGTGAACTGGAAGACGCCTGTTTATTTTTAGCTTCTGCTAACAGAGTGTGTAGAAATTCCACTAAAGAGGGAGGATCAAGGTCTATAGCTTTACTCCGACATGCACCAGAACACAGTTCCAGTACTGGGAGCCTGGAACAACACTCATCTGAGAGGAAACAACTGACGAATAAATACTTTCAACAGCTTGTTACTGTGGTTGCTGTTGTTTTCAACATGAATAATCATGAATAATAATAATCATAATCTCTTGCTGGTTTTAAGACCTACCTCCACCTCTGACTCCTTTCTGTCCTGGTTCAGGTCTTCAATGCTCGGATCTGCTGCCTGGAGACAGAAAGACAAGAGGAGATGAAGAGTAGAAGTAGCAGCATCCTCCTCGGCAGAATTTCATGCTGCAGACTGGACTTATTTCTCCAGAATATTTGTTCTGAACATTTATGAAACGTGACTGTTCTCCCCACATACTTAAGTTTTGTAAATTACAACCTAAAACAACAACAGCTCACTGATTTAAAACAACACATGAGAACCGTGACCCAGTACCGGAAAGACAGAGAACACGAGGACTAAAATCCAGATGGATGGAGAACATGAGGACTATAACCCAGATGGATGGAGAACATGAGGACTATAACCCAGATGGATGGAGAACATGAGGACTATAATCCAAATGGATGGAGAACAGGAGGACTATAACCCAAATGGATGAAGAACAGGAGGACTATAACCCAAATGGATGGAGAACATGAGGACTATAATCCAGATGGATGGAGAACATGAGGACTATAATCCAAATGGATGGAGAACATGAGGACTATAATCCAGATGGATGGAGAACAGGAGGACTATAATCCAGATGGATGGAGAACATGAGGACTATAATCCAGATGGATGGAGAACATGAGGACTATAACCCAGATGGATGGAGAACATGAGGACTATAATCCAGATGGATGGAGAACTGGATGACTATAACCCAAATGGATGGAAAACATGAGGACTATAACCCAAATGGATGGAAAACATGAGGAGTATAATCCAGATGGATGGAGAACATGAGGACTATAATCCAAATGGATGGAGAACATGAGGACTATAACCCAGATGGATGGAGAACTGGATGACTATAACCCAAATGGATGGAGAACATGAGGACTATAATCCAGATGGATGGAGAACTGGATGACTATAACCCAAATGGATGGAAAACATGAGGACTATAACCCAAATGGATGGAAAACATGAGGACTATAACACAGATGGATGGAGAACATGAGGACTATAATCCAGATGGATGGAAAACATGAGGACTATAATCCAGATGGATGGAGAACAGGAGGACTATAACCCAGATGGATGGAGAACATGAGGACTATAATCCAGATGGATGGAGAACATGAGGACTATAATCCAGATGGATGGAGAACATGAGGACTATAACCCAAATGGATGGAAAACATGAGGACTATAATCCAGATGGATGGAGAACAGGAGGACTATAACACAGATGGATGGAGAACATGAGGACTATAATCCAGATGGATGGACAACATGAGGAGTATAATCCAGATGGATGGAGAACATGAGGACTATAACCCAGATGGATGGAGAACATGAGGACTATAATCCAGATGGATGGAGAACAGGATGACTATAACCCAAATGGATGGAGAACATGAGGACTATAACCCAGATGGATGGAGAACATGAGGACTATAACCCAAATGGATGGAAAACATGAGGACTATAACCCAGATGGATGGAGAACAGGAGGACTATAACCCAAATGGATGGAGAACATGAGGACTATAATCCAGATGGATGGAGAACATGAGGACTATAATCCAAATGGATGGAGAACAGGAGGACTATAACCCAAATGGATGGAGAGCATGAGGACTATAATCCAGATGGATGGAGAACATGAGGACTATAATCCAAATGGATGGAGAACATGAGGACTATAATCCAGATGGATGGAGAACAGGAGGACTATAACCCAGATGGATGGAGAACATGAGGACTATAATCCAGATGGATGGAGAACATGAGGACTATAACCCAGATGGATGGAGAACATGAGGACTATAATCCAGATGGATGGAGAACATGAGGACTATAATCCAAATGGATGGAGAACAGGAGGACTATAACCCAAATGGATGGAGAACATGAGGACTATAATCCAGATGGATGGAGAACATGAGGACTATAATCCAAATGGATGGAGAACATGAGGACTATAATTCCAAATGGATGGAGAACAGGAGGACTATAACCCAGATGGATGGAGAACATGAGGACTATAATCCAGATGGATGGAGAACATGAGGACTATAACCCAGATGGATGGAGAACATGAGGACTATAATCCAGATGGATGGAGAACAGGATGACTATAACCCAAATGGATGGAGAACATGAGGACTATAATCCAGATGGATGGAGAACATGAGGACTATAATCCAAATGGATGGAAAACATGAGGACTATAACCCAAATGGATGGAGAACAGGAGGACTATAACCCAAATGGATGGAGAACATGAGGACTATAATCCAGATGGATGGAGAACATGAGGACTATAATCCAAATGGATGGAGAACATGAGGACTATAATCCAGATGGATGGAGAACAGGAGGACTATAACCCAGATGGATGGAGAACATGAGGACTATAATCCAGATGGATGGAGAACATGAGGACTATAATCCAGATGGATGGAGAACATGAGGACTATAACCCAAATGGATGGAAAACATGAGGACTATAACCCAGATGGATGGAGAACATGAGGACTATAACCCAAATGGATGGAAAACATGAGGACTATAACCCAAATGGATGGAGAACATGAGGACTATAATCCAGATGGATGGAGAACATGAGGACTATAATCCAAATGGATGGAAAACAGGAGGACTATAATCCAGATGGATGGAGAACAGGATGACTATAACCCAAATGGATGGAGAACATGAGGACTATAACCCAGATGGATGGAGAACATGAGGACTATAACCCAAATGGATGGAAAACATGAGGACTATAACCCAGATGGATGGAGAACATGAGGACTATAATCCAGATGGATGGGGAACAGGAGGACTATAATCCAAATGGATGGAGAACATGAGGACTATAATCCAGATGGATGGAGAACATGAGGACTATAATCCAGATGGATGGAGAACATGAGGACTATAATCCAAATGGATGGAAAACATGAGGACTATAACCCAGATGGATGGAGAACATGAGGACTATAATCCAGATGGATGGGGAACAGGAGGACTATAATCCAAATGGATGGAGAACATGAGGACTATAATCCAGATGGATGGAGAACATGAGGACTATAATCCAAATGGATGGAGAACAGGAGGACTATAACCCAAATGGATGGAGAACATGAGGACTATAATCCAGATGGATGGAGAACATGAGGACTATAATCCAGATGGATGGAGAACATGAGGACTATAATCCAGATGGATGGAGAACAGGATGACTATAACCCAAATGGATGGAGAACATGAGGACTATAATCCAGATGGATGGAGAACATGAGGACTATAATCCAGATGGATGGAGAACATGAGGACTATAACACAGATGGATGGAGAACATGAGGACTATAACACAGATGGATGGAGAACATGAGGACTATAATCCAGATGGATGGAGAACATGAGCAATCACTCAGTCTAGTTCTCCTGTACAGTCAAAGTTCCCCTCTTGTTCCCTCATCCAGCTGCAGGAATGTGGTTAGCCTGTCTGGAGGCCATGACTCATCGTCACTTGGATGAAGGACATCTTCATCCTGGTCATAATTTGTGTGAATCATCAAGTTGCTTGTTTGTTTTTTATTGATTCTAATTTACTTTGGTCCTGAATCTCATTTGTTTTACAGGAGAAAGTCTTTACAGTTCATGTTCTCCATCCATCTTTACAGTTTTCCTCAGAATGTAGGTGAACTCACGATGGTGGTCTGGCTCCTTAATCGCTCCCTGGCCTCCTCCTCTTCCTGCATCTTCTTCCTGTAGAGACGTCATTCCAGGTTGAAGGGAAAGGGACGGAGAAACCTGAAATTCTCCTGTAGATAAGGTCCAGTTCCAGGCAGTTTTTATCACCTGTGCTCCTCAATCTGTCGCTCCCTCTCACGGTACCTCTTCTCCCGGTTCTCCTGCTCCTTCCTTTCTAGCTCCATTCGCTCTTCCTCAAAACGCCGTCGCTCCTCCGATGCCTTCTTCCTCTCCTCCTCCTTCCTTATTTCTTCTTCACGCTAAATAAACAGATGAGAAAAAAGTTCAGACTGACTTGAAAAGCTATTTCACTTTGTGAGAAAGTAGACAAGAAGGAAAGGAAAGTGGGACAGACAACAAGAAGAGAGGAGAACAAAAAACAATTAATAGGAGGAAAAAGGAGAACAAACAACAGGAAGAGAAAGGAGGAAAAATCAGGAGACAGGAAGACAAAAAAGGAGGAAAAATTAGGGACAAACAGGTGGAGAAAGGAGGCCAAACAAGGGGAAAAAGAAACTCAAACACAAAGATCAACATTGACTCCAGGAACTAAGCAAGCAGCACAAATGATGACAAAAAAGAAAAGAAGTACTTTAAAGTCGCGCTCCAAAGTCACGCAGGGGCCCAAAATTGTAAAAGAGTACCAAAAACAATTTTTTTCCTTAAAAAATATGGAAAATAAGTAAAATGTTAAAATAAAGTACTAATAGATAGCTACTTAACAATGAGACCAGTGTAGGTGATAGTGATTCAATTGTCGTTTTATAACGATTCACAGCCAGCTAACTCTCGTTTGCATCTTATCCTCTAAACACAGGCTTCTGTTGTAACTGCAACGATTATAATACAAAAAATAGTGAAACTGAATGATAAAGAATTTCAAGAAGGCAATTCTAATTAGAAATAATTACATTGAACAGATTGGTTTCCGACTTGTAGTGAGGAAGCTGTGAACTCGCCATAAATATTGTTCTTTTATTTTGAAAATCTTCCTGGGGTTTGATTTTGTGGTTACTACCAAACTTCCTGTCCCCGCACTATCTGCTCGGTGTTGACTTGATGGCTGTGCTTGGATGTCTGCCAAAAGGATAAACTGCTTCCTCTAGTCTGTTTCTGAAATATTAACCCAACTCGTTGAGTCAGCGGACAGCGACTAGTTAGACCAGAGCTAACAGGTTCAAGTCGCTTCACTGTCACGTCTCTTCAGTTCTCTTTGGGGCAGCAGTTTCTGTCATGGTCTCTCTGGCGGCTCTGAGTCGACTCAGAGCTGCAAAGACAGACGCGCGTTTAGAACAGAAAAAAAGGGTATGATGGAATAACGTGGGATTTTTGTACTGTTTTGTTTCTTGTAACTCCAACAGGAATGTATCATTGTTCATAAAAATAAAAACTGAAAAAACAGAAGGGGTTAGGGCACTTTTTAATATGTGGCAAAGAGGGCAGGACAAGCACCCCCAGGGCCCTATGTGTGCACGTGCCTGGTTCCCAGTCATCCTTTAATGATGACTGTGCAGTTTTGAACCAAAATCAAAAAGACATTTTTAAAGACACATTTTATCCCCAGTTGCAGTAGCTCATTAGGAATACAATTCTGGTTTGTGGGCGGGACTGTTGGTGCGGAGCAACCCCGCCCCCTCCCTGTTGCTGCTGAGTTCTAACTGCAGTTCTCACACGCAGCTTATAACCCCATCTAGTGTTAGCAACGCAAAAATAACGGCGAGCAATATTAGCTCAATCCAGCCGTACAGTTTAGAGCCAGAGGCCAGCTCGGACCAGGACATGAATGCACCAAGCGGCGGCGGAGCAGGGCGGTAAGAGAGACTGTGACACCCCTGTTTCAGTGACTGTGTCATCAGTTTGAGCTCTGGTTGGTTTTGGATCCAACGCAATTTGAATAAAGAAATGCTCAGAAACTGAGATTTAATCCTAAATTCTTTTCTATAGGTTCTCTTTTAAGAGAAACATGCTACAAGAACGTGTTAAACACACAAAAAAGATTTTCATGGGAGTGGGTCTTTGAATGATCTGAAGCTGAAATGGACCAGGATGACTCTCCCTCCTCCTCATACCTTGGCCTGCTCCCAGAATTCCTCTCTGTTGATCTTCTTCATCTCCACCTCTGCATTGGTCTTCTCATACACAGTTCCCTGCAGCAGAGAAAAGAGCTGTCAGTGCGCCCCTAGTGGTGGATGCATGGAAGCACAAGTCGGAAACGGCTATGATCAGCAGCTTTCCAGTTTTCCAAAGAGAAACTTCATGAGGACTGTGGGTAAAATTTGCTGGAGGCCGTTTTCCTCCAGAGCAGCAGCTCAGTGAGAAGAATCAGTCTCCTCGAAGAGGACAAAAGCTAGAGCAACAGAACTCCATCGTACCACGTCTGTATGATCTTCATCTCGGGTCTTTAGGCGACCCAGGACTGGACTTGCCACTGCTGCTGTCCCGTTGGTAAGCCGCTGTCCAATGGCTGAGGGTTCGATGTCGTCCAGACTGCTGGCATTGACGATGATCTCAACGCCCTACAGAGCAGAATCACAGCTGGACTTCATCATGATTTTGGACCATTGTTCTTCAGCATCATTCATGCTGATGGTTCCTTCGGTTGGTCAGTGGATTGCGGCTTTAAGAAACACAAGCCTTTATTGTCATTGCAACAGTACAAGCACATGTAAAATTCAATGACATTTTTGTGGATAATTATCCTGGTTCCTGTGATCCGCTCAATCAGTGATGGACCACACTAGTGAATAAGGACGAGGAGATATGAATGAGCAAATCACCCAATCTCACACACAATCACACACAAACACACAATCATACACACACTATCACACACACACACTAACACACAATCATACACACACTATCACACACACACACACAATCATACACACACTAACACACAATCATACACACACTATCACACAAACACACAATCATACAGACACTATCACACACACACACAAGCACACAATCATACACACACTATCACACACACACACAAACACACAATCATACACACACTATCACACACACACACTAACACACAATCATACACACACTATCACACACACACACAAACACACAATCATACACACACTATCACACAAACACACAATCATACAGACACTATCACACACACACACAAGCACACAATCATACACACACTATCTCACACACACACACAAACACACAATCATACACACACTATCACACACACACACAAACACACAATCATACACACACTATCACACACACTAACACACAAACACACAATCATACACACACTATCACACACACACACTAACACACAATCATACACACACTATCACACACACACACACTAACACACAATCATACACACACACTAACACACACACACCAACACACAATCATACACACGCTATCACTTACACACACTAATACACAATCATAAACACACTATCACACACAGAATCACAAACACACACACACACACAATAATACACGCTATCACACATTCACACACACTATCACACAATGACACACTTTCACACAATCACACGCACACAAACACTAACACACAATCATACAATCACACTAACACACAATCATACACACCCTATCACACACAGAATCACAAGCACACACGCTATCACACTTTCACACACACTATCACACAATTACACACATTCACACGATCACACACATAATCACACACACACACTAACACACAATCATACACACACTATCACACACACAATCACACACACACACAATCACACACGCTAACACACATTCACACACACTAACCCACAATCATACACATAATAACACACAATCATAGACACACTATCACACACACAAACACTAACACACAATCATACACACACTATCACACACAGAATCACAAACACACACAATCACACACGCTATCACACATTCACACATTAACACACAATCACACACACACACACTTAAACACAATCATAAACACACTAACACACACACACTAACACACAATCACAAACAAAATCACAGAATCACACACACTTCCACACATTCACACACACTATCACACAATCACAAACAAAATCACACAATCACACACACTTTCACAAATTCATACCCACTATCACACAATCACAAACAATGTCACACAATGACACTATCATACAATTACACACACTATCACACAAACACCATCACACAATCACACACACAATCTCACAAACACTATCACACAAAATTGCTATCATTTACACGCAATCACACAAACACACACTCACACACATATGTATCACACACATAATCACCATACACAATCACTATCACACACAAATATACACGCACACAATCACACTCACACACACAATCACAAACACAAACATGCACACAATCACACACGCTATCACACATTCACACACACTATCACACAATTACACACTTTCACACAATTACACACACACTAACCCACAATCATACACACAATAACACACAATCATAGACACACTTTCCCACACACAAACACTAACACACAATCAAACACACACTATCACACACAAACACACACCAACACACAATCATACACACACTATCACACACAAAATCACAAACACACACACACAATCACACATGCTATCACACATTCACGCACACTTTCACACAATCACACACTTTCACACAATTACACACACATTAACACACAATCATACACACACTATCACACACACAATAACACACACAATCACACACAAACACTAACACACACACACTAACACGCAATCATACACACACTATCACACACAGAATCACAAATACACACACAATCACACACGCTATCACACATTCACACACACTATCACACAATTACACACATTCACACGATCACACACACAATCACACACACACACTAACACACAATCATAGACACACTATCACACACACACACTAACACCCAATCATACACACACTATCACACACACTAACACACAATCGTACACACACTATCACACATTCACACACTTTCACACAATCACACACTTTCACACAATCATACACACACTATCACACACAGAATCACAAACACACACAATCACACACGCTATCACACATTCACACATTAACACACAATCACACACACACACACTTACACACAATCATAAACACACTAACACACACACACTAACACACAATCATACACACACTATCACACACACACTAACACACAATCACAAACAAAATCACAGAATCACACACACATTCACACACACTATCACACAATCACAAACAAAATCACACAATCACACACACTTTCACACATTCATACCCACTATCACACAATCACAAACAATGTCACACAATGACACTATCATACAATTACACACACTATCACACAAACACCATCACACAATCACACACACAATCTCACAAACACTATCACACAAAATTGCTATCATTTACACGCAATCACACAAACACACACTCACACACATATGTATCACACACATAATCACCATCACACACAAATATACACGCACACAATCACACTCACACACACAATCACACACGCTATCACACATTCACACACACTATCACACAATTACACACTTTCACACAATTACACACACACTAGCCCACAATCATACACACAATAACACACAATCATAGACACACTATCACACACACAAACACTAACACACAATCAAACACACACTATCACACACAAACACACACTAACACACAATCATAGACACACTATCACACACAGAATCACAAACACACACACAATCACACACGCTATCACACATTCACGCACACTTTCACACAATCACACACACTAACACACAATCATATACAAACTATCACACACACACTAACACACAATCATAAACACACTATCACACACACAGACAATCATACACACACTATCACACACACACACACTAACACACACTCATACACACTATCACACATTCACACACACTATAACACAATCACACACTTTCACACAATTACACACACATTAACACACAATCATACACACACTATCACACACACAATAACACACACAATCACACACAAACACTAACACACACACACTATCACACATTCACACACACTACCACACAATTACACACATTCACACGATCACACACACAATCACACACACACACTAACACACAATCATAGACACACTATCACACACACACACTAACACACAATCATACACACACTATCACACATTCACACACTAACACACAATCATACACACACTATCACACACATTATCACAATCTCACACACACACACACTAACACACAATCATACACACACTATCATACAATCACACACCAACACACACTCACATACACAATCACACACACAATCACACACACACTAACACACAATCATTCACACACTATCACACACACACACAATCACATACACAATCACACACACACACTATTACACACACAATCACACACACACTAACACACAATCATACACACACACGTTCAGACACACATTCACACACAGACACACACACACACTAACACACACACTATCACACACACACTAACACACAATCATACACACAATCACACACACATTAACACACAATCACACACACACACACTAAAACACAATCATACACACACTAACACACAATCACAAACACACAATCATACACACACATTATCACAATCTCACACACACACACACACACACTAACACACTATCATACAATCACACACCAACACACACTCACATACACAATCACACACACACTATTACACACACAATCACACACACACTAACACACAATCATACACACACTATCAGACACACTATCACACACACACACACACAATCACACACACACACTATTACACACACAATCACACACACACTAACACACAATCATACACACACACGTTCAGACACACATTCACACACAGACACACACACACACACTAACACACACACTATCACACACACACTAACACACAATCATACACACATTAACACACACACACACTAACACACAATCATACACACACTATCACACACACACACTAACACACAATCATACACACAATCACACACACATTAACACACAATCACACACACACACACACTAACACACAATCATACACACACTATCACACACACTTTCACACATTCATACCCACTATCACACAATCACAAACAATGTCACACAATGACACTATCATACAATTACACACACTATCACACAAACACTATCACACAATCACACACACAATCTCACAAACACTATCACACAAAATTGCTATCATTTACACGCAATCACACACATATGTATCACACACATAATCACCATCACACACACAATCACTATCACACACAAATATACACGCACACAATCACACACAGACACAATCAAAATCACACACACAGTCAAAAACAATCACCCACACACATTCTCACACACAATCAATTACACACAAACAAAATCAACTGCACATAAACACAATCATACACACAAAAACAAATTATTTCTGCGTTGAATCCAGATCCGTTTGGGTCTGCGTTTACATCAAGGTATATGTTGGGTTCTTTTGTTTGTGGTCCTTACCTGGAAGAAGTCTGCGATGGTGGCCACGTGGCTGGCACATGCGCATTTCCGTGCATCCGGCACATCATCTCCAACCTGCACATGAGAACAAATTTAGGACAACGTCTGCGAATGCAACAACAGAGACGGCTCAACCAACAAGCCAAGAAGTAACTCTCCTCCAGAGGGCTGGTTATGCAGGCTGAGCTGGCCCATACTTGAATCAGGCCGCACCAGGACAGGCGCTACAAAGTTCCATTGTACCAATGTACTCTACACCGAGTGCAAAATTGAAATAATATGATCCAATGAAACAGCAGGAGACAGGAGCTTGGGACAGGCACAACGAGACCCTGGCTTGGGCCCCTGTGGTCAGTTTTGCTCATGTTTTTGTTCACCTGTCCCCCACTCTCATCTGACTTAACTGATTCCAAAGACATGAGTGCTTCCAACCTTTCACATTCAAAGGCACAGTTTCCCTCTCCGAATCAGAAAAAGATATTGTTTCAGTCACAATTCTGCTTGACAGCAGTGCTAATTATTTGCTTCTGCTTTTTATTCTCTTGCCATTTTCTCCTGCTTCTTCTTGTGCTTTTGACAATTTAGTATGGGGAATGAAAATTAGTGTTATTCACCTTTGTAATAGTTTTCCTGCGTTATCCACTTGTGTCAGGTCCAGCTAAAGTTGCGCTCTGTGAACAGTTGCCAGTAGATGGTGTTGCAATGATTCTTGGGGATGATTTGGCTGGGAAAGTTTTTCCAACTCTGGAAGTTATTGATTATCTCATGATTTATGCTCCTGATCCTACTTTTCTCTTGCTGTTAGTAGGTCCTCTGTGTTTTTAGCATGTTTTGTGCATCATTGATTATTTGCAATCATTGACATCATTTATTTGTCTGAATCATTTCTGTGCAATGGTGAATCTTCTCTGACACAGGTGAAGCTGTAACATTGCCTTGTTGCTTATGATCTTGTTCATTATGGTCTTGTTGCTCATGGTCTTGTTGCTCATGGTCTTGTTGCTCATGGTCTTGTTGCTCATGGTCTTGTTGCTCATGGCCTTGTTGCTCATGGTCTTGTTGCTCATGGTCTTGTTGCTCATGGCCTTGTTGCTCATGGTCTTGTTGCTCATGGTCTTGTTGCTCAAGGCCTTGTTGCTTATGGTTTTGTTTCTTATGGTCTTGTTGCTCATGATCTTGTTCATTATTGTCTTGTTGCTCATGGTCTTGTTGCCCATGGCCTTGTTGCTCATGGCCTTGTTGCTCATGGCCTTGTTGCTCATGGTCTTGTTGCTCATGGTCTTGTTGTTCATGGCCTTGTTGCTCATGGCCTTGTTGCTCATGGCCTTGTTGCTCATGGTCTTGTTGCTCATGGTCTTGTTGCTCATGGCCTTGTTGCTCATGGCCTTGTTGCTCATGGCTTTGTTTCTTATGGTCTTGTTGCTCATGGTCTTGTTGCTCATGGACTTGTTGCTCATGGTTTTGTTTCTTATGGTCTTGTTGCTCATGGCCTTGTTGCTCATGGCCTTGTTGCTCATGGTCTTGTTGCTCATGGTCTTGTTGCTCATGGTCTTGTTGCTCATGGACTTGTTGCTCATGGTTTTGTTTCTTATGGTCTTGTTGCCCATGGCCTTGTTGCTCATGGCCTTGTTGCTCATGGTCTTGTTGCTCATGGTCTTGTTGCTCATGGCCTTGTTGCTCATGGACTTGTTGCTTATGGTTTTGTTTCTTATGGTCTTGTTGCTCATGGACTTGTTGCTCATGGCCTTGTTGCTCATGGACTTGTTGCTCATGGCCTTGTTGCTCATGGTCTTGTTGCTTATGGTTTTGTTTCTTATGGCCTTGTTGCTTATAGTTTTGTTTCTTATGGCCACACAGTTAGGGGACAACAACAAGGAAAAAAAGAAGACTGTATTATTGTACCCTAAAAGTGCTAAAAATTGGCATTACAACTTAGCTAAAAAATGAGCGCAGAATGAACAAGCAGTCTTAAAACTACTGAGACCACTTCAGCAAAGCAAATGCAGGTGCAAGCTGCGGCAACGAGCACATCAGCCCTGCTTTTGCCCAACAGCATCCAGGTTTGGCTCTCACAGCCATGTGACCCTACAAAAGGGATACTGTGGGTTAGTAAAATTGAAGAAGGTTGGAATTTCCATTCCCAATATTATCTAACTCCATCATTAAAATAACTCAAATCACAGAAGTGCCATAAGACACCTCCTGGGAAAGTGTTTCATCCTCTCTGCAGCTGTCAGGAATCAGCGCTCTGTCTGCCCCTCTGGTCACCAGCAGGAGCCATCTTTGCTGCCTTTACCAACGTCTGAACTAGGGTATCCAAAGTCTGATCCCTGAAACTCCTGTGCTCGTGATTGACCTCTGCATGCCCGACCCTGCCTTAGCTTCACAGACTTCTAGTGGTGTCTGACTCCTGTCAGAGTTGTAAAGTACTTGAGTAAATTGACTTTGCTACTTTACTTCAGTAACTTGTAACTTTTTGTAACAGTAACTTTACTTGAGTCAATGTAAGTCTCTATTCAAATGTAGTGCAGTAAAGAGCACAAATATTCAATCAAAACATGTAGTCGAGGAGAGAGTAAAAGTTCCTTATATTTTTGATAGTACAAGTACAAAGTGGCCAAAAAACATCCTAAAGTAAAGTAGCACAGTCAATTTACTCAAGTACTTTACAGCTCTGATGCCTGTCAGTCCATCTGTTCAATAAAGATGCTGCACGTGGATCCTGTTTGTAACAGCAGCAATGGACTATCATCAACAGCAACTTAGCAAGCAGAGAGGAGATGGAACAAAAAGCAGTAAGAGGAAGCAGTTACCCAACAGAAAAAATCAATTGAAATGTGATTTCAGTCGTTAAATGATTATCAAAGTATTCTTGACATTGATGTTGTCAAAAAGTGAATCAGTAATCACAATTTGATTAGATCTCAGATCCTTTTTTATGTTTGTAAATTTAAGGTTTGAGTTCCATTAAATGCATTTAAAGATGTCAACAGAAAACTTGTCATAACTGCACCCACTCAAAAAAAACCCTCTGGGCCCCAATATCTGTGACCATGCTGAGCCCATTAGGTTTGAACAGAACCAGCCTCCTTCAGTAATCACGGCCCATTGGAACCAGAGCCACAAACACAAGAGCTGCAACGATACATTCATTCATCTCTCGGTAAATGAAGGATGCAGCTGGACTCTTTCTGCTGGGGGTTTGGCCCGGTTTGGCGCTCTTTATTCTGCGCTGATGCATGATGGGCTACTGGCTCTGGTCCCGACATAGTTTAAGAACCAAATTCCTTTCTGTTTGTCTTCATGTGGAGCTCTGATCCATCGGAAGAACGTTCCTCTGGAACATTTGTGGTTTCCTTTTTCTGCTGTTTTTACAAAAAGGATTCAGACAGAGTCCAACTAACTGGGATCTTACTGACCCGATTTATTGAAGGTGCAAATAACTGCTGAGAATAACTTTTTCTAGGTTTTAATTTGACAGCATCATAAAGTCTTCATGCAGGGAACAATAAAACAGTAATTTAGGGAGTTAAGAATATGATTTTGAGTGAGAAAAAGGTCAAAATAAAATAAAAAGAATGAAACACCAGGAATCCTCGCTTAAGTATTTGATAAGAAACAAAAACTTGTTTAGACATCACTTTGAAAACATTAATTTGTCACTAAAAACCTTTGAAACAAACAGAGAAGGTCTGGCAGGTTCTGGAGACAACTTCAGCATCATAGTTAATATAAAGGTAAAGTGATATTTCATAAAATGTTTGATAGATGTCATCAAATGTTATTGTCCCTGCAGTTAGGTTACTGAGCAGCAGGGGGCAGCATAAGCCTTGTATCTGCATGAAAACACCTGAGGTTTATTTTGATCACATTTAACACCTGCAGGACAAGTGTGACAAACAAAACAGAAAACCACAGTTTATAAATAATGACTTCTTTAGTTAGGAGGCTGTAAAAAAGTAACAACCCCCCAACACTATGACACAACCTGTTAGGTCAGTACAAACATCTGTATAAACATCTGAACAAACATCAGTACAAACATCTGTACAAACATCAGTACAAACGCACAAATCTGTTTGGCTTAAACTTTATATGTTGTTGTGTAAAGGGGGGGGTCTAATAGTCATGCATAAATTAGTGTGAATCTGCAGAAAATTGAGGATTCAGATGAAAATTCATAACTGCTTCATACATCTGAAGGAGAAATGACCAAAAGAAAAATAAGACTTTTTGAATGAAATTGAGCACAGAGAAGAAGCAGAGAAGAGGAAGCAGAGAAGAAGAAGCAGAGAAGAGAAAGAAGAGACGAAGAAGCAGAGAAGAAGAAGCAGAGAAGAGGAAGCAGAGAAGAGGAAGCAGAGAAGAGAAAGAAGAGACGAAGAAGCAGAGAAGAGGAAGCAGAGAAGAGGAAGAAGAGACGAAGAAGCAGAGAAGAGGAAGCAGAGAAGAGGAAGAAGAGACGAAGAAGCAGAGAAGAGGAAGCAGAGAAGAGGAAGCAGAGAAGAAGCAGAGAAGAGGAAGCAGAGAAGAGGAAGAAGAGACGAAGAAGCAGAGAAGAGGAAGCAGAGAAGAGGAAGCAGAGAAGAAGAAGCAGAGAAGAAGAAGCAGAGAAGAGAAAGAAGAGACGAAGAAGCAGAGAAGAAGCAGCAGAGAAGAAGCAGAGAAGAGGAAGCAGAGAAGAGGAAGCAGAGAAGAGGAAGAAGAGACGAAGCAGAGAAGAGGAAGCAGAGAAGAGGAAGCAGAGAAGAGGAAGAAGAGACGAAGAAGCAGAGAAGAGGAAGCAGAGAAGAGGAAGCAGAGAAGAGGAAGCAGAGAAGAGGAAGCAGAGAAGAAGAAGCAGAGAAGAAGAAGCAGAGAAGAGAAAAAAGAGACGAAGAAGCAGAGAAGAAGAAGCAGAGAAGAGGAAGCAGAGAAGAGGAAGAAGAGACGAAGAAGCAGAGAAGAGGAAGCAGAGAAGAAGCAGAGAAGAGGAAGCAGAGAAGAGGAAGCAGAGAAGAGGAAGCAGAGAAGAGGAAGAAGAGACGAAGAAGCAGAGAAGAAGAAGCAGAGAAGAGGAAGCAGAGAAGAGGAAGCAGAGAAGAGGAAGAAGAGACGAAGAAGCAGAGAAGAGGAAGCAGAGAAGAGGAAGCAGAGAAGAGGAAGCAGAGAAGAAGAAGCAGAGAAGAGGAAGCAGAGAAGAAGAAGCAGAGAAGAAGAAGCAGAGAAGAGAAAGAAGAGACGAAGAAGAAGAGAAGAGGAAGCAGAGAAGAGGAAGCAGAGAAGAGGAAGCAGAGAAGAGGAAGCAGAGAAGAAGAAGCAGAGAAGAGGAAGCAGAGAAGAGGAAGCAGAGAAGAGGAAGCAGAGAAGAGGAAGAAGAGACGAAGAAGCAGAGAAGAGGAAGCAGAGAAGAGGAAGCAGAGAAGAAGAAGCAGAGAAGAAGAAGCAGAGAAGAGGAAGCAGAGAAGAAGAAGCAGAGAAGAAGAAGCAGAGAAGAGAAAGAAGAGACGAAGAAGAAGAGAAGAGGAAGCAGAGAAGAAGCAGAGAAGAGGAAGCAGAGAAGAGGAAGCAGAGAAGAGGAAGCAGAGAAGAGGAAGAAGAGACGAAGAAGCAGAGAAGAAGAAGCAGAGAAGAGGAAGCAGAGAAGAAGAAGCAGAGAAGAAGAAGCAGAGAAGAAGAAGCAGAGAAGAGGAAGCAGAGAAGAGGAAGCAGAGAAGAGGAAGCAGAGAAGAGGAAGCAGAGAAGAGGAAGCAGAGAAGAAGAAGCAGAGAAGAGGAAGCAGAGAAGAGGAAGAAGAGACGAAGAAGCAGAGAAGAGGAAGCAGAGAAGAGGAAGCAGAGAAGAGGAAGAAGAGACGAAGAAGCAGAGAAGAGGAAGCAGAGAAGAGGAAGCAGAGAAGAGGAAGCAGAGAAGAGGAAGAAGAGACGAAGAAGCAGAGAAGAGGAAGCAGAGAAGAGGAAGCAGAGAAGAGGAAGCAGAGAAGAAGAAGCAGAGAAGAAGAAGCAGAGAAGAGAAAGAAGAGACGAAGAAGCAGAGAAGAAGCAGCAGAGAAGAAGCAGAGAAGAGGAAGCAGAGAAGAGGAAGCAGAGAAGAGGAAGAAGAGAAGAAGCAGCAGAGAAGAAGCAGAGAAGAGGAAGCAGAGAAGAGGAAGCAGAGAATAGGAAGCAGAGAAGAGGAAGAAGAGACGAAGAAGCAGAGAAGAGGAAGCAGAGAAGAGGAAGCAGAGAAGAAGCAGAGAAGAGGAAGCGGAGAAGAGGAAGCAGAGAAGAGGAAGAAGAGACGAAGAAGCAGAGAAGAGGAAGCAGAGAAGAGGAAGCAGAGAAGAGGAAGCAGAGAAGAAGAAGCAGAGAAGAAGAAGCAGAGAAGAGAAAGAAGAGACGAAGAAGCAGAGAAGAGGAAGCAGAGAAGAGGAAGAAGAGACGAAGAAGCAGAGAAGAGGAAGCAGAGAAGAAGCAGAGAAGAGGAAGCAGAGAAGAGGAAGCAGAGAAGAGGAAGAAGAGACGAAGAAGCAGGGAAGAGGAAGCAGAGAAGAGGAAGCAGAGAAGAGGAAGCAGAGAAGAGGAAGCAGAGAAGAAGAAGCAGAGAAGAAGAAGCAGAGAAGAGGAAGCAGAGAAGAGGAAGCAGAGAAGAAGAAGCAGAGAAGAAGAAGCAGAGAAGAGGAAGCAGAGAAGAAGAAGCAGAGAAGAAGAAGCAGAGAAGAGGAAGAAGAGAAGAGGAAGCAGAGAAGAAGCAGAGAAGAGGAAGCAGAGAAGAGGAAGCAGAGAAGAGGAAGAAGAGAAGAGGAAGCAGAGAAGAGGAAGAAGAGACGAAGAAGCAGAGAAGAGGAAGCAGAGAAGAAGCAGCAGATCTTCGGGGGTGGGGTGGGATCCACAGATGTTCTCCCCAATCTTTACCATAAACACAGAAAACCGTTTTTCTGATGGTTCTGGTGGATCTGTTAAGGTTCAGAATAACACTTTAATTCATGGATACATTTGATTAGCATCAATGGTCCAAACAATGCCCCCCTCCCCAATCACTCACCCAGTTGATGAGGATGTATCGAGGCAAAGCGGCGTTGGGTTCCTTCAGGCTGCAGAACCCGTACATCACCCTGCTGCTGTCAAAGGTCAGCGCGATCTCTGCCAGGCCCCCCCCTACAGGACAGAGAACTCAGAACTGCAGGTTCTGCACCACAGAACTTTCACTTTGTCTCATCTTCAACTCTGAGCAGGTTAAAAAACAGGAGAAAAGGTTTCTTTTGTTTTCCGGCTGAAACATTTTGCTCCGACGTGAGAAGTTCTCAAACCTGTTCCACCTGGAGATCAGAAAGTTTCCGCATTTTCCAGAAGTCAGATCCCTTCCAAGAGCCCACATGCTAAAAACATGCGACATCCCAGACTGTGCTGTGAGGCGGGCATCAGAACCGCCTGAAGGTCCTCACTACAGCGAGGTCTGCATGTCTTTGGGTTCAGTTTCGTTGGTGGTCTCCATTCAGCTCAGGGGTGAGAACTAAACGTTCTGCGCCTGTCTTTTGTTTTGGTTTACTTTTATTTGGGGGCGCCACAAGATCTGACTGAAATGGAAAAGGGCTGGAAGGAGAAAAGCAGCTGATCTGAGAGTCCAAGAGGAGGGATTCTGAGAGGAGTGGTGGTTCGTCTTTGCACCCCTGAATGAGACCCTCGCTTTGCAGGAATGTGGGGAACCCACCAGAGGACACACGAGGGACTTGAACCCCAAACCCTCAGACTGATGAAGATACTTAGATGAAACATTTCAAAGAAAGCAGATTTTAAGTCCAGAAGACACGATCAACTTCAAAACGTCGTCTGGATCAGCCCCTCCACCAATGCCCTTCAGTGCAAGAATCATGGGAATCTTCTGGGTCTCCTGTCAGCAGAACTTTCCTCTTGGTTCCCTGAGGCCTGCAGAGCCTTCAGGTTGGAGTTTCTGAGGAAGAAACACGAGTGAACTGCTGTGTGAGGGAGGGGTCCTGAGTCCGGTTCATCATCAATGCGGTTCCTTTAAGCTCCTCACATTCTTCAAGAGCAGACGACAGGAAAGCTGTTGGAACAGATGATCCGTGTGGACGTCTGTTCTTTATGTGGAAGTCTTCACACAACTCAAGCTGTGAAAACACGAGGAGCCCTGCAGACCAGAAACCACAACATCCACCACCACAAACTGACAACACGTGAACACCAACTCCTACCTCCAGATCCCGCCAGCGTCAGGTCGTTGTTGTCGTCCTCATACGTGTACAAGGCCCTGCAGAGAGCAGAGGGGGGGTCAACAGAGCCGGATTCCCCAAATGTGCTGATGACACCGGATCTTTGCTTAGCATTAAACCATCCTTATGTTCGTGTCTGTGTACACTGTGTGTCTTTGTGTGTGGTGTTGCACTTATATCCGTCATCTTGGTGTTGTGTACATTTCCTTCTTGTCAATCATGCTTGCATATGAACTTAGGTTCTTTACTGAAGCCTCATCAGCAAATCTTCTGCTTTCAGAGATTTGTAAACAGTGTTTACTTCTAAAGCTTTTCTCTATTTGTCTTTAAGACCCAAAATGCTTTACATTTACAGACTCATTTACCTATAAACATACTTTCAAACTCTTATGGCGCCAACCTCAACCACTTTGAGCAAAGGCAGGGCGGGAAGCGAACCGTCATGTATGAGGTAGGATCGCTGTCAAAAAGAAATGTATTCATAAAGAAAAACTTGTATTTATAAATACAAAGTTGTGCATAAATTTATATTTTTTGCACAACTTTGCAGAAAAATTAGGAATACAACCTTTAGTTTTACGTTTCACATGTCTGTTTTCAATGTCTGATTTGTCTTTGTTTTGAATATGACTTTTCTTTGTCATGAATACGAATTTCTCCTGTTAAATCGCTCCTGTTAAATACGTCACGGGGTCACAGGCATAAACATCGAGTCCCGCGCATGCCTGATAAAGTTTTTTTTGTTAAAATGAAATGAAATTGAACTTTTAAGAATGTTATTGATACCATAATGAGAAAATTATCTTATCTTATTTTGAGCCATAGCTAAAAAAGTAGAGAAAATAGATTTAAAAAAAAACAGTGATCTCCAGCCGCATTTTCTGGTTTTCAGGCTCCAACAGGAGATCATGTAAACAATGCAGCAGAGGGTCGTTTTAGAACCAGAAGTGGAAAACAGTCTAGAAAGACGTAGCAGACGTACGACTCCACTCATTCAGTGTAAAATAAAACCATGTCTGCTGACATTAGTTGATAATCAGGATAAAGAAATCAAAACGGCTAAGCTAACTCAGAGCTAAAGTATGCTAACAGGCAGCCGACTGCTGCAGCAGTAAAAACAAACAAAAACAGAAAATTTAAAAGTCAGTAGAACCAGAATACCCAACTGTCTTTCTGTTTCTAATTTTTTTTAACTATTGTTACGGTCAGCTGCCAATTAGTCTGCTTTGGCTCTGAGTTAGCTTAGCTGTCTTTGTTATTTCCATCCCTTTTCTTAACCGCTGGTTATCTCCGCGGTGCTGCCAGAGCCTGTGGCGGGTGCGGACGCCCCTCCTGTCCCAGGTTGCTGCCCGGCTAAGCGGGGATCCCCCACGCTAAGGTGTTGTGTCGAGGTGTTGTGTGCTTGGGCCCAATGCTGGGGGGGTCGGGGGGACGGTTGTTTCATCATCGGGGGTCAGTTTGGTAGCTGTCCCTGACCTTCCCTCCTTCCTCATACGACCACTTTTTAGGTTGGAAGGGGGGGGCGTGCCTGCGGAATACGTCGAGGGGCCGGGCCACTTGACAGTGGTCCAGCCTCCCATGGTCTACGCACAGTTTTGCCCCCTTCTCTTGGTTTTAAACGCATCTTTGACACGTAGGATCCTTGGTGGGGGGGTGCTTGGACATCACTGCCAGCAAGCAGGAGATGTCCTCTGAGTGCTCTACCCTCCAATTTTAACTGCACTGTAGACATTTAGAACTCCTTGGTGAAAGGGTGATTGGACATCCCTGTAAGCAATCAGGAGATGTCCCCAGTGCCCTGCTCGCCAATTTTAACTGCACGCTTTATTACACACACCCTTCAACCACAAGAAACACACCTCAACACACACACAAATACATTACACAAGGAAGATGGGACTACTGATCTTCTGTCCCCTACCCCATCCCTGGTGGAGGGAACAGGGCCTTCAGCAGCGGCGGCCTTGTCTCTTGGGTGTCGGTCTCCTGGGCCCCTCCCGGCGGCCCCCTCCCCACGCGGGGAGAGGGATCCCTCAGTCCTCTGGCAAGTCCATGAGCGGGGGATCATATTCCATCTGAGCCTGGAGAGTGTCTGTGTCCTTGTGGTGCGAGTTCTGGTCCTTAACCTCGGGACCCCTTCTGGGTCACAATATTAGGAGAGCCTGGTCAGGCAATGTACACCTTCGGGGACCCCCACTTCTCTTGGTCATCCCTCCTCTAGATGGGGGTAGCTGACCCCCATCGTGCTCTCTCCTGGATCTCCGCAGCTGCCTGGGTCTTTGAGCGGGTCTCCCATGGGGGGCCCCGGCTCGTACCCGGGGCTGGGGTGGGGGGGTGCTCGGGGCTCCTGGGTGGTGGTGGGCGGCTTGTCTGGGGTGGGGGGCTCTCGGGGGTGGGGCCCCGTGCTGGGCCACTTGGTGCGGTGGGAGGGCTGCTCTCCTGGCTGGTCTGGGCCCTGCGCTCTGCCCTTCCGTATCTCAATGCGCTCGGATGTTGGGGGCCCGTGTGGCTGCCCTGTGGGCCCTGGTCTGGGTGCTTGGCTGGGCTGCCGGGCGGGTGGATCTCCTCCGTTGACCCCACCGTATGGGTGCGGGTGTGGGCTCTGGTCGGCGCTGCCGCCTCGGCGGGGGTCTTGGTGTGGGGATGTCTGGGAGCTCTCCCTCCTTTTTTTCTTTCCATTCCTTCATCCACTTCAACTTAACATAACATTCACCTGAGCACAGGCGTCGGCTCACCTTTGCACCTTCAAATAGTGTGCGTGATAGAATGTAATGCTTTACATGTGTTGGTTGGTATGCACAAGTGTGCGTGCGAACTGGATGTGGACAAGTTTGTGAACACTCTTGGAGCCGGCAGGTATATAACAGCTGAGTGTGTGGACAGGCCCCGCCCATTGTAGACCAACACTCACTATTTCAATGGGTATAAGATCCAGCATTTTGTTGCCAGTAGATTAACAACTCTACCTTCCCTTCCCAGTAGTCCTTCTCTAATTTCTATAATCCATTATCTATTCTCCCCCCCACCCCCACCCCCCCAACCCCCCAACTCTCGGTCCAACAAAAAGAACACAAAAAAATAAATAAATCAATATTAATAAAGTATCGTTTAGATTACAAAAGGGGCTTATACCAACATACATTTTGTGTTCGCTATGATTTATAACCCCCGATTGTAAGAGTAAAATCTGTCAAACACAAGAGGCTCTCAGCTCATATCTGTTTGCTCAGCTGTTGGGCAGGGCAAGTTTAAAAAAAAAAAAAAAAAGGTGTTGTGTCGAGATATGTTCCCTCAGAACCATGTCTGAGACTGGAGACACAAATTCTGGCAGAGAGAACGTATCTATGCAGACAAAGGCAGCAGCAGAGAGACAGGGATCCTCTGCCGCCTGCTCGGGCGTTTTTATTTTCTTTAATTATTCTCTCATTAACATCCCGTTTTTTGTCTCCATTTCCAGATCAGTTTTATTGTTTTTACGCTCCACGGATGTCGCCTGGCAAAAAATAAAAATAAAAAAAGCGGCAGGACTTGGCTGTTTATCTCTTTTTCTCCAACACAGCAACGGTAACAAGATCATTTTCCTGCCAGGGGATCAATAACATTCTATAAAGTTTAATTCTATCAGTTCGTTCAGATCAATCGATTCTCCGGTACTCCATGTTTATGCCTGTGACCCTGTGACGTATTTTTGACAGCGATTTAACAGGAGAAATTCGTATTCAAGACAAGCAGGAGTCGTAAATACGTACGTACGTGATATGTAAAACTAAAGGTTGTTTTCATATTTTTTTCTGCAAAATTGTGCACAAATTTATATTTTGTGCACAATTTTGCAGAAAAAATATGAACATTTTTGTTATTTATGAAAATAACTTTTTCTTTATGAAAACAACTTTTTCTTTATAAATGTGTTTCTTTTTGACAATTTCCTTACCCCATAATCATGGTTCATCACAATCTGCCCCTGAAAGTCATTACTGCACAGACACAAACATCGCACGGCGCTGCGTTCTACAGAATGAAAATACAAATCAGTGCTGAAACATTTCAATGAAAGTTTTCGATTGACATTTATGACTAAAAATAATGTATTCATAATGATCACAGTAAATAAATCCATGAGGTTTAACAGCCAAAGAACCTCATTGAAAAAACAGAGCAACCACTAAAACCAAACTCCAAACCGGACAGAGGGGCTTCCCCGAGATCCTTTCCAAACAAACAGATGTAATGAGCCCCCCATCCCCTGAACAGGAACATCTGAGCAATGGTCTTCCAGGTATTGCAGAACTTCCAGGTGTGTTAACAATAAAAGCAGTTCAGAGTACTGAACCCAGCAGCTTCAGGGGAAGACAGAACGAGTTCAGAAAGGAGAGTTCAGGAAGGAGAGTTCAGGAAGGAGAGTTCAGAAAGGAGAGTTCAGGAAGGAGAGTTCAGGAAGGAGAGTTCAGGAAGGAAAGTTCAGAAAGGAGAGTTCAGGAAGGAGAGTTCAGGAAGGAGAGTTCAGGAAGGAGAGTTCAGGAAGGCGAGTTCAGGAAGGCGAGTTCAGGAAGGAGAGTTCAGGAAGTATAGTTCAGGAAGGAGAGTTCAGTAAGGAGAGTTCAGGAAGGAGAGTTCAGGAAGGCGAGTTCAGGAAGGAGAGTTCAGGAAGTATAGTTCAGTAAGGAGAGTTCAGTAAGGAGAGTTCAGGAAGGAGAGTTCAAGAAGGAGAGTTCAGGAAGGAGAGTTCAGGAAGTAGAGTTCAGGAAGGAGAGTTCAGGAAGGAGAGTTCAGGAAGGAGAGTTCAGGAAGGAGAGTTCAGGAAGGAGAGTTCAGGAAGTAGAGTTCAGGAAGGAGAGTTCAGGAAGGAGAGTTCAGGAAGGCGAGTTCAGGAAGGCGAGTTCAGGAAGGCGAGTTCAGGAAGGAGAGTTCAGGAAGGCGAGTTCAGGAAGGAGAGTTCAGGAAGGCGGGTCTGGCTGCAGTCTCAGTCTGAATGTCCCTCATGAAGCTGTTTGAGCTCCGCTTCATATAATCCTTCATCTGCAGCGGGTCAGTTCATGAATTAACAAGTGATTCTCTGGAAGTAAAGCTATAATCCAAGTCGATCAAAAACACAGCATGACCTTAAAGGCACCGCGTTAGCAACATGACACTTTGAAGGCCCCACAGAATGACAAAACCAGACCTGCTCTGGTCTTTGCACCACAGACATGAAGAAATATCTTAAAATGCACGACAGAACCTGAGGACCTGTCATCCTCGGACTTCACTTTCACCGGTTTGTAGAAGTTTTGCTGTTTGGACGTGAAGCTGAAGAAGATGAAAACAATCCTTCATCAACAACTGCTAGTTCTTCTGAACTTGTTCTGTCTGCCGCAGATCAAATAGAACCAATGAGTACAGGAACTAGCATGACCCACAGTCATGTTCTGACTGTTTCAACAGAGCTGTGCATAAAGGTTAGGAGAGGAAATGCTGAAATCCTGACACTTCAGATGACTTTGATAGTTCTGATCCCTTTTTTCAAGCACTGAGCTGCTCCTCTTGGTTTGTTTTTTCGTCTCCGGTGTAATGCTCTCGTGCTTTGCGTTTGTTTTGGTTTCTCTAGTCTTTTTCGTGGAAACGGCTCCTCCTGTCAGGCCTTTCTTTGGTTGATTGATTATTTAGTTCTTAGAATCCTGTTCTTCAATCAGGATGCTGTCATTACTTCTGCAGTGAGCTTCAAGAAGAAGCCATCGTTTCCTCCATCCATCTGGGTTTTTTGCTGGCTTTGTTAGCGTTTCACTTCAAACTGTTATTGAAATTAAAGGTTTGCTTTCAAATATCAAAAGTTCCAATGATGTTCTGCTCACTGTTGGTGACAGTGCTGCCCTGAAAGCCCAGTAATACTTGACCTTGATCCAGTCCCCCCCATATTAAATGGTGTAATGGGGATTAACCAGTAGCGCGGGCGACATGACCTCATGCTGGTTCAGCTCAAAGCTTTCCTTTGGCAGCCGTCTGACTTCCTGCTGACCTCAGTCCCTGCCTGGTCCATCATGTTTCTGCTGAGTCACTACTCAGTTCTCCTGCTCACCATCAGTCCAAGCTCCCCCGCCCCCAAAAAAGACCCCACCATGCACTGGGAGAATGAGATGCACCCCCCATATTCTCCAGGATGTAGGGGGAGTCAGACCCACCAGGGGTGGGTCAACATGTAGAACAGAAGAGGTCAGTAAAAGCAGAAAATGAGACAGACGGAGAGATTCCTGAAAGCTTTTCCAAAAACTGTGGATATTGTGGGGTTTTTCTATGATCAAGATGTGTGTGGATTACCAGCTGCAGATCTGACTGCTCCTCCAACAGAAACGTCTGTGTTCCCTCCAAACAAAAAATAAGCTTTTACAGACCGAGCCGCCCCCCCAGTGGAGCTGAGAGGAGGCACCACCCCCACATCCTCCTCCTCTAGACACACTCTCAATTCTAATGCCATTCTTAGCTCACTCCACCCTCTAATGCTTCTGATGCAGAAGACGGCTCGCCACAGTGACCCCACAAGGCAGAAAAACAAACACATACACATTTATACAAGCATTCATGCACACACACTTACACACTCATTCATGCACACACATTTACACACACATGCACACACATTTACACACATTCATGCACACACATATTCATGCACACACATTTACACACACATGCACACACATTCATGCACACACTCATTTTCACACATTCACACACACATTCATGCACACACATTCATGCACACACATACGCATTCATGCACACACATTTACACACTCATTCATGCACACACATTTACACACTCATTCATGCACACACATTTACACACACATGCACACACATTCATGCACACACATACGCATTTGCACACACACATTCATGCACACACATTTACACACACATGCACACACATTCATGCACACACTCATTTTCACACATTCACACACACATTCATAAACACACATTTATGCACACACATTCATGCACACACATACGCATTTGCACACACATTCATGCACACACTCATTTTCACACATTTACACACTCATTCATGCACACTCATTTACACACTCATTCATGCACACACATTTACACACATTTACAAACATTTACACACTCATTCATGCACACAGATACACATTTATACACACATTCATGCACACACTCATTATCACACATTCACACACACATTCATGCACACACATACACATTTCCACACACAGATTCATGCACACACATTTACACACACATTCATACACACACTCATTTACACACATTAACACACACATTCATGCACACACATACACATTTGCACACACACATTCATGCACACACATACACATTTGCACACACACATTCATGCACACACACTCATTTACACACATTTACACACACATTCATGCACACACATACACATTTGCACACACACATTCATGCACACACACTCATTTACACACATTTACACACACATTTATGCACACACCTACGCATTTGCACACACACATTCATGCACACACACATACACATTTGCACACACACATTCATGCACACACACTCATTTACACACATTTACACACACATTTATGCACACACATACGCATTTGCACACACACATTCATGCACATATAGTCATTTGAGCACATGTGCACGTTCAGCCTCACATTGGCTGTGAAGTAGGTCAGTCAGCATGCAGCTGAAAGTGCTCAGAAGCACAAGGAGCAAATTACAACCCATCAGAGCAGCTCTAACTGATGTGGCGCCGCAGCAGAACTCACAGGATCCCTCATTCCATCCAGTTCATGGGATAAACTGACGGGAAACCTGATTTTTTTCCAAATACTCGAATGCACCACCTAATATTTTCAGTGCTCTGCCATACTCCAGGCTCCACAGCATAATTTTAAGGTTTACCCCCCTCCCTACAGACCATGGATGAACGTTGACCTTGTGTTGCCTAACAACCATCAAGTAACACGTTCGAAGGTTTATTTCTGCAACTGTTTTAGTTGAAAGGGTTTATTTCTAACTGAAGCGTAGAAGGTTTAGTTTTCAGTTTAGACATTAAAAAAGAATTTAAAGGACACATCTTAAAACTGATAATCATTGATGACATCTGAAAATGACTGTTAAATGAGGACACGCCTCCTCCAGATCACCTGTACATAGTCAGGTTGGAATATTCAGTGCACTCTGGTGCCGTACGGATCACAAAGTGCAGTGAACCTCCAAATCGGTGAAGTCCTCCAACAACCCCCCTCAAAAATGAAACCACAACATAAAGACAGACCCAACCCGGGCCAACATGCCGTCCTTCTGCAGGAAACCCTGAGGTCATTCAGAAGATGCTTCATGTGGATTTATGCCACATCACTGAAACATTCGTCAGCACATCCACACCGAAGACGGCGTTTCTGTCTGCTGCCGCCTCATGCAGGTTTCCTGACTCGATGTTTCCACATTCAAGAGGCTCTGACTTCCTGTCCCCCCGCCCCAAAGCCTGGATGTCATGAGGTCATGCTGCAAGCAGCCTCACAGCGTTTGTGCTGCAGACAGACCTCGTCCTGACCCACAGAGGACCTACCATGTTCTGGGATGTTGATGACATTGTGTTTGTGCGCATTCCTGCCTGGTTGTGTAACTTGTGTTTCTGCCAGTGAAATGTGTGGCATCCTGTGGCAAACAGAGCTCACAGAACCACAAATGTGGACTTCAGGGCAGCTTATCCCGGTTCCTGCAGGAACATTTCACTATCGGATCACATATTTACAGCTCACACTGCAAATCAGTCAGAAATGAGGCGTTTCTGACGTAATCGCTGAACAAATGCAGTAGATCTTCATGACAGACACAGATGTGATCACTGCAGGTTTCTGCCCCGATCCCTAACATCTCAGCCCACAGAAGACCACGTAAAGCCATTTGCACCAAAGAAGCAGCAATATATGTGTGGGGGCGGAGTCGGAGAGCTGAAAGTTCAATTCAAAATGCAGCAGCTAGATTGTTAGCAGGAACCAGCAGAAGAGAACACATTACTCCTGTGTTAGCTTCACTTCACTGGCTCCCAGTTGAATCTAGAATCAAGTTCAAAATCCTCCTGCTAACCTATAAGGCCTTGAATGGTATGAACCCATCCTATATTAAAGATCTCATAGAGCCTTACCAACCAAACAGAACACTTCACTCACTAAATGCAGGACTGCTTGTGGTTCCTAGAATCTCTAAAAGCACAGTTGGAGGTAGAACCTTTATCCACCAAGCTCCTGTTTTATGGAATAAACTCCCAGCTCATGTAAGAGAGGCTGACACAGTTTCTACATTCAAAATTAGACTTAAAACATTCCTCTTTGGTCAGGATTATTGCCAGACTAGCTAGTAATCAGATAATATTTACCTTACTGCAGCTCTACCTCACCTACTTTGAAAAACCGGGCCATGGGGGCCTATTTCCTCTGCTTAGAGGGCATAGCTTAGATTATTATATGATATAATATATAAGGATATTATATGTGTATATATATATATATATATATATATATATATATATATATATATATATACACACATATATATATATACACATGCTAAAATGCTGATTCTTTATTAATGTTATTATTTTCATCTACTATTTTTGCCATATTACATGCTCTTATCATTTATATGTTAGAGTTAAATGTCAATACCAATGAGTTGCTAGCAGGCTAATGGAAGTTAGAAGCTGGAAAAGTATGGTGCACTGGGGTTCTGTTCTCTATTACTTCTCAATTCCTTATCATGTATCCAGTACAAAATTGTATTTAGTTTCTTCATGCCCCTGTTTAGGGTAGTGTGCTTCATATGTTGTCCCGCTTTCCCACTGCCCTCTGGGGGAGCGGGAGAGATGTCGGAGCTGTCCCTTCCGATGAAGCCCATCTGCTATACTTTTCAAAATAGTTATTGATACATGTAGTTTTTATTGAAACACGTAGTTGTTATTCAAACATGTAGTTGTAGAGTTAGATAAGCTAATTCTTCTTTAACAGTTCTAGTACATCGTCTGTCCGTCCTGGAAGAGGATACCAGTTTAGTTTAGTCTGTTTATTTTAGTTTAGCAACCAGCTATTGTTTATATTTTAAGATTGACTTTATGTTCTTTGCATGAATACCAGTGTGAAACCCGTTGACGGCTATGGTTGTGATGTTGGGCTAAATAAATGAAATTAAATTGTTGCAGATAAACACAGATTTTGTTTTTAATATTAAAACATGGACAATCAAGGAAAATAATGATCATGATAAAATCTTTGGAAACCTGTAATCAAATATGTTCATTTAAAATGATGAAGATGTGTGACAGGAACAATGCCACCGTTCTTATGAAAAGGAACAAAATAGCAAAACTGAACGGCATAAATACAGAGAAGGTTTCAAGAAAACCTCTTTCCCACCCAACCTGGTGGCTTTTATTTTGCTATCTAAACTTTTTGTAGCCTCTAAACCGTCTCATGATGGGATGGATGATGGGATATCTGCTGTGATGTTACTTTATATATTAACACCCACAAACATCGACATAGGACAATCAAATCCTCCAGTGGTAATCCTTCGGTTGTCCTTAACATGTTTGAGTATGTCCATACATGTATGTGCATGTACTGTCCTCCGTGTTTAGTGATGTTCAGCCTTTGGCTGCTGCTCTGCAGGAGCTTCTGTTTATGTTGAAGGAAAGCCTTCGGTTTTCACCCAAACTGCTTCCATTTGCTAACTCAAACACTTTCCTGCCTGTAGTTTAGTTTCAAATTCTGCTGGAGGGCTTTATACTCCTGTGAAGAGATGGTGGAGAACAGTCGTTCAGCTCAGTGGCGTGTTATCAGAAGCTCCACCCTTGCTGCAGTTCTCAGTGGGGCAGAAAAAGGACCTTTAAGTGTCGACTACTTGCCGGGATAAGACAGCCTCCTGCTGCTGCCAAAGCAACCAAATCTGGAAAATGACTGTGGGTCGATTCTGGAGCACGGGGGGGTGTAGGACACTGCAGGACGGATGTGGCGAGCAGAGGAGCGGGCACCACAGAAAACAAGTCCCAGTATTTCTAAATGCTCTGCAGAGTGAAAGGTCAGAGAGTCTCAGCTCTGCAGGAAGCTGACATGGATATTGATCTGAAACAGGAGGACGAAGGTTTTCCAGGACAAATGAAGGATCAGAAAAGAAACCAAACTGCAACAGAAGTGTTCTGAAAGAACACTGGACTGAACTGGACTGGTCAGGGTCATTCCTGACACTGAAGGCAAAAGGAAGCAGAGCCATTGACAGACTTCTATAGACAGAAACCGCTGTTACTCAGTCATCCTATTGGTCAGAATAACCATTCTTCATCTGATACATTTTCTAACATCGTCTTGATAATCCACATTTTTTCTTGATATATTTTCCTTATCACAAGTTATTTAAATTATAAACTGACCAATCAGATGCCTCAATAAAAGCACGTGGTGCCCGCTGGCCCCACCTCCAATGTTCAAAACGTTTGATTGACAGATTCGCCTAAGTCTGTTTTCAGTGAAAGGGGTGTGGCTTTCTAAAAAGCTTGCTTTGCTATCCAAGCAAATGATTACTCAGATCGACTTCGGCCAATCACTGCTTACTAACATTGTCTAGTTCTGAAATGGCAACCTCCGTATTGTGGAAAAATGGCGACTGAATTGGCTTCATTTCTTTGGAACTGAAGACAAGGCATTTTCTATGGGTGATGCCACAGGCGCTTTGTCCAGTTCTACTGTATATACTGTCAATGAGTAGAACCAGAATTAAGCTCCACCCCTGCTGCTCCAAAGGAGAAAAAACTACATAAAACAACTGGAACTACAAACCTGGTTCAACAGTGATGTTTAGACAAACCAGTTCCTTCTAAATAGTGTTCACATTTAAGCTAAAGCTGATGTTACTTTTAAACATTCTCTGATTAAAGATTTCATATCAGAGTTTAGTTTGCTCAATAAAAACTCTACATCACATTCACACGCATTCACCACTGGGGGGCAACACTTTGGTGTTGTGCTTGAGGGTGTTTCGATGGACCGCTCTGCCACTGGCGCACAGCTGATCAAGTGTATAACTGATCACATGAAGAGGACCGACCACACCAAGACTCCGCCCATTATCTTCTCATGTTGCATTTTTTAATAACCTATTTTTATACTTTATGCCCCGCCCCCATCGCCAGACACATTGCATTGGAAATGGTTTATTTCAAGCAATCAGGCAATAATAACACATAAGTGACACAAACACCAGAGGTTTACATCCATAAAAAATGTCAATCACAGGGTAATATCAAATGATAGATCGCTTGAAAGGGAGTGGGAGGAAGTGAATTTATATAACCCCACCCCAAAGCGACCACACCATTTACTCTCATTTGTTTTCAATCTCCTGTTTGTAACTTCTGCTCAGATATTAATACTGTACCAACATTGATTTAGGTCTCTGAGTATCCTTAAGTAACAACGAATTAGATTAGATGTAGATATAACACTATTTTAAACTTGTTAGCAGTAAAAAAGAATCAGAGATGTAAGTTTCAAACATCCTATGATGTATCTTATTTTTCATGAGCGAAACTCAGCCATGTATAAATGAGAACCCAAAATGGATGATTGAAATGAGTTCCACCAAAACATCACATGAATTAGGAGGCTTTATCAAATCGCCACTAGAAGGCGCTCCAAACCAAAAAAAAGTCTCCTTTTGTACCTTTTAGCTAACCAGGAGGCTTGGAGCTAAGATAAATTACAAATAAAGAAAAAAACAATGATTTACTTCACCATTATCATAGCTTTCATTCAAATTAACATTCAACCAGGGAAATGGCATAATATAGTAAATACAGGCATATTCAAAGAACATGAAACTTATTATGTAAAGGTAGTGACTCTCTAAAATCGCTTGCAGAACCCTAAACTAACATGAGACAGTAAAACATTGCAATGTAACTCAATAAGGGTACATTAACAACTTACATTCATGTGACGCACAGCAGTCTCAACAATCCAGATACACCGCGACTCTGAGACCTCTGAGCCACCGTGCTGGATTGATATCCCTCTGCACTTAAGTCACATGACCAGAAGGCATGCTGAGTAATGCAGTCACAATGAAAACAGGGAATTTACAATGTGTAGATTATTTTCATGAGAAAGAGCCTTAGTCATGAATCACACTTTAGGGAACCAAGTCAAGTAATTTAATCATGACCTTTGTCCAAGACGGTATTCCTTCTCTGCTGCCTGATTAACAGCCGTCCTTGTGGTTTGAACAGAGTTTATAAAGTTCTTCTTGTTGTTACGACTGCAGACTTTGTTTGTCAGGTCCCTTGTCCTTCAGCTGATAGTAAACTGAGCTCAAGTTGTCTGAAGGGCAGAAATCGCTGCTGAAAATCAGGGTCAAAGTTGACCTAAAAGACAGTGGTAAATCCTCTGCGCTATATTTTCTTGAAATCATATTTGACTCTTATTGTGCATCATTCAAAGGCTCAAACATCTGTGTCTGAACTGACATTAAACAACATTTGTGTTCAATTGGGACAATCATTTGAAAATATAGATCAACAAAGTTTTTTTCTGATGTGCTTTTTAAAAATAAACGGAGTTTGCTTTCTGTCAAGTCAAAAAAGTTTCGTCTAGGGCGCTAGTGAGATGGTGAAGGAGTAGGACGTGTTTTTTTGAGCTCCTCGTGGCGCGCTTTTATGTTCAAATTATTACCACCTATTTGAACTTCCAACTCCTTTATTAAGTTGTTAGACTCCTTTTCATACCAACTTATTTCCTTCTTCAACTGACAACTGGAGGAAATATGTCAAACAAGAACCCACGAAGTGTAAAGGGAGCAACAGCGGCTAACACTAGCTGCTCAAAACCTAGCAAGATGAGTCCGGCTTCAGTGTCCGACAGGCAAGTCGAAGAGGAAGACGAGCTGCCACTCATCTGGCAAAAAATGTCGAACAAACTTTTACAGTCCATCAACGAGTGGTTCGACAAGTTTGAGCAGAACTTCGAGAGCCGGCTGAATGCCCAGCGGGTGCTAGCTGAACGGCTGTCCACCACCGAGAGCCAAGCTACCGGTCACGAGGTTCGCATCACCGCTTTGGAAAGTTTGGTAACCGGCCTCCAGCTTGAAAATGCAAAAATGCGTGCTAAGCTGTTGGATCTCGAGGGAAGATCCAGAAGAAACAATATAAAAATTGTTGGTGTTCCGGAAGGTGAGGAGAAAGGGAGACCCGCCGAGTTTGTTACTAACCTCATCCGTAAATTGCTGGGGGGGCGACAACTTTGAGAAGCCAGTTGTTATTGACAGAGCGCACCGCATCCCGCAGCCCAGACCCACTGACGGCACCAGACCTCGAACCAGTCACCCTTCACATCAAAAGCCAGAGGTGTCGCCATTCTCTTCCGTAAAACTGTACCTTTTGTTTTTCAGTCTTCCATAATTGATCCAAATGGCAGATTCATAATCCTATCCGGACATGTAAATTCGTTCCCCGTTACACTGGTTAATATTTATGGACCAAACGTTGATGACTCTGGTTTTTTTCGCAAGGTATTTGACCTCATCCCAGATAATGACTCCAGCCACATCTTAATTGGGGGTGACTTCAACTGCTACCTGGATCCATATTTAGACAGGCAATCTTCAGCCCCCCCCTCCAAGTATTTCTGCCGTGCAAACTGTTAACAGCTTAATGAAGTTTAAGAAAGTGGTGGATATTTGGAGACTGCAACATCCAAGTGATCGTGAGTATTCTTTCTACTCACATGTTCACAAATCCTACACACGGATCGACTACTTCTTAGTTGACTCGGGACTAATCTCCGATATCAGCCACACTAAATACTATGGCATGATATTGTCTGACCATAGCCCTGTTAGTCTCAGTCTGAAGTTGCCCCTTCATAAGAGAGCTTTCAGCTGGCGCTTTAATCCTCTTTTACTAGAAGACCAGACATTTAAACAACGCCTAAAAACTGATATCCTGCAGTTCCTTGAGATAAATGACAATGGAGAGGTTAATGACTCAACCATTTGGGAAACACTTAAACATATATACGAGGATTAGTCATTTCATACGAAGCAACACATAACAAAGCTAAACGTGGGAGACTAGAAGAAATAAAATTATAAAGCTAAAATATGAATATAACACAATACTGGGGGAACAAATCAGCAAAACACTTCTGAAAATCAAAGGGAAATATTTTGAACTACGGGACAAGCCACAAAAACTGTTGGCAAGACAGCTAAAGGGAGAACAAGCAAAACGAGCCATCCATAAAATAAAATCAAAATGGGGCCCACTGCTCACAAATTTGAAGGACATCAATGAGGAATTTAGACAATTTTATACAGATCTCTACACCTCTAAGTCAACTGCAACACAAGATGATTATGAACTTTTTTTTTGATAAACTCAATTTCCCAAAACTAGATGCAACCATAACAGAACATTTAGATTCTGACTTTACATTGTCTGAGTTGCAAGAAGCTATTAAATCCTTCTCTAATAGCAAGGCACCGGGTCCAGATGGATTTGGTCCAGAATTTTAAAGGGCTTTTCAAGATGTTTTGACACCCCCTCTGCTTAAAATGATTCAAGATAGTTTTAAGAACAGAAGTCTTCCACCCTCTCTTAATGATGCCAGCCTTTGTGTCCTATTAAAAAGAGACAAATAAGAGACTGATCCAGGTCGCTATAGGCCCATTGCACTGTTAAACTGCGACCTGAAAATCATAACAAAGGTTTTAGCAAATCGACTTGCGAAGAATGTAGGAAGTATCATACACCCGGATCAAACTGGTTTTGTTCCAGACAGATTTTCCTTTTCCAACGTCCGCAAAATTCTAAATATAATGTGTGCAAAATATGGGAAGGATGACAAGGCAGGTATACTGGCTCTGGATGCTCAAAAAGCTTTTGATACGATAGAATTGCCATACCTCATAGCAACACTCAGAAAATTCGGTTTTGGGGATGTTTTAATAAACTGGGTAAAAATTTTATACGCTAACCTTAGATCTTGCGATCTTTACTAATGGGGATAGATCTAGCCCATTCACTCTTCAACGCGGTGTCCGACAGGGGGACCCTCTGTCACCTTTACTGTTTGACATTGCTCTGGAGCCCCTAGCCATAGGAATCAGGGAACACCAACGCATCACAGGTATAATGCTGAATGGAATTGAGACCGGAATTGCCCTTTATGCAGATGACCTCCTGATCTGTCTGTCGGATCCAGCAACATCCATCCCCATTCTATTACAATACACAAACTCTTTTGGGAAGATCTCTGGGTACAATATAAATTGGGACAAGAGTAAGTTTATGCCATTAGCTGGCAATTTTACAAATGATTTTCTGAGCAACCTATCTTTTAGGATAAAAAACGACAGCTTCACTTACCTGGGACTCAAACTGACCAGAAACCCAGAAGAGCTTTTCAAATTAAATTTCCCAGAGGCCCTACAAAAACTTAAGGTAGATATTGAGACCTGGAAATTGTTACCCCTCTCCATGATCGGCAGGGTGAATGCTATCAAAATGGTCAGCCTACCTAGGTTTCTCTATCTATTTCAAAATTTACCAATATATCTGAACGCGTCCTTTTTCAAAAAAGTTGACTCAATAATCCTGCCATTTATTTGGGGCTATAAAACCCACACAATATCTAAAGCTCATCTGCGGAAATCTTCCAAAGAGGGTGGCCTGGGTCTGCCAGACTTCAGACACTACTACTGGGCAGCTAATGCTAGGGCCCTCACCTACTGGAAGTGTGAGTGTCTTGATGTGGGGCACTCCCTTGTGGGTGCAGCTGGAAGCTAACACTGTGGAAAAGTCATCCCTCCCAGCCCTTTTGTTTTCAAGCTCTGCCCCAAGATCCAAAATACATCAACATAACTTTATCCTAAAAAACTCCCTTCGCATCCTACACCAGATAAAAACAGTGTGCCGGGCTCCTAGCGCCTCGATACAGGCTCCCATTTGCCAAAACTATGCATTCATCCCTGGTCAACAAGATGGAGCATTCATTGTCTGGAAGGAAAGGGGTATCAGATCTTTTTCAGATCTCTTCATTGATGGTCATTTTGCTTCATTTACACTGCTTAGTTCAAGGTACAGAACTCCCATTTCTTCAGATACCTTCAGGTCAGACACTGTGTTGGGGAGTGGTGTCCACATCTTGATCTCCCTGCTGCACGCCCCCTCTTTGAGCACCTCTTGCTACCCCCTGATTCCAAACAGATTATATCTAAATTTGTTTCTTGTTTCTCTACCGTGGTTCCCTCTGACTCGATCAGAGAGGCTTGGGCCAGAGATTTGACCTGTGAAGTGCCGGTAGACCTCTGGAATGAGGCACTGTCCAAAATCCACCACTGTTCCATTAATTCTCAACTCAGGTTGATTCAGTTTACGGTTTTGCATAGACTACATTATTCCAAAACAAAGCTGAACAAAATATTTCCAGCTGGTCAACTGTGATAGATGCAACACATCAGAAGGTACTCTGGGTCAATTATTCTGGTTCTGTCCATCGTTGCACAGGTTCTGGTGTAGAATCTTTAATGCTTTTCAGACGCGTATAATACAGATATTCAGCCGAATAGCCACCTGGCCATTTTTGGGTGTTCTTCGCAAAGTTCCCAAATGCCACAGCATATACAGACGGCGCTACGGTTGGGAATGGTGGTGGCTAAGAAGCTTATTCTGCTAAACTGGAAATCAAAAACTCCTCCCTCCTTTGAACATTGGCTGGCTGAGATCGTACTTGCCATCCAGCTGGACAAGATGCGGCTCTGCAGATCTGGCTCATAGAATAGATTTGACCCTGTTTGGAAACCTTTTCTGGCTCACCATACCATACCATAACACTGAATAACAGGACTCCAGGAAGGGAGGTGCTGGATCTGGGTCACTCACAAATGTAACTTTTACATGTCTTTCTCTTTTTCAAGTTGTGTCTGGCTGCAACATTTATTTATGTATTCATTTTAAAATCAATATGGTAATCTGGCAATTTTTATTTTTGTTTTTTTTTGTTGTTGTTTGTTAGTTTTATTATCATTATTATTATTATTTAGCTCTTACTATTAACAATTGTGTTTTTGTGGGTTGTCTCGCTGTTCTTTCCCCCTTTGTGTCTCTGTCACTGTTTGACACTGTCTGTACGCTTAAACTTAAACTGAAAATAAAAAAAAAAAAAAGTTTCGTCTAACCTTTGAACTGTTGGTGGATGATCAGAGGATCTCCATCAAAGAAATGTGCCCATGAAAGAGGCGAAGCTCAGAACAGAAGTTGGAGTGTTTTCCTTTTAGCATAAGGTTCCAGAACTTTGGGAACACATAGATTCATACTTTGCCTCTAAGCGGTATTCTTCATAGAAGATGCAGTGGAATAGTCAAACCGCCACATGTCAAACAGAGAAAACATTGAGCGGAATGTTTTCCTCCACGTCTGATAAAAGGTCAAATTCTCGAGGACGAGATGAGAGTCAAGGAGGAGTTCTGCTCTGATTTTATGTGACACATCACAACACATCTGACTGAAAATGAGGCGTCACGCTCATTTTTCTGCTGCCCAGGAATTCAGAAAACTTCAAAGTCTTCCCTGTTCCCTCAGAGATCTGGTCCACAACTCTGATCTCCAGCCTCTGCAGGAGAGTCAAAGCTTTTACCAGATAGCATGAAGCAGCATCCAGGATGTGAAGAACTGAGAAGGTGAATTCATTTCCCAGAAGAAGCAAAACAAAGGATTTCAGACAGAAAGTTATCTGAAATTGGTTGATTGGATCATCTATCAATGAGCAATTTCCTCTGTTTATCTGGTTTTGTTTTTGATGAGCCGCTCAGCATCTCTGACTGGGATCAGATCCAGTTCCGCTGACCTTCAGGAGGTTTCAGACCTCCACTGGGCAAAGGAACTTTCCTAGAAGAGCAGACATGTTCTTAACAGCCACACAAAGGCTCCATCCACCTCAGACCCTGCAGGCCTCAGCGGACGAGTCAGAGGATGAAACAAAAGCTGAACCAAGTAAAAGATCGTGGACTCATGAGGCATCTGAAGAAACCTCAAACCTTCTGGATTCATGTCCTTCAGAAAAAATACAACTGTTTCACCAAGATATTGATGACTCTAGACAGTAGCTGAAAGGTTTTGTTGAGTCAACACAACCAAATAAGTTTTGTACTGTACACAATTATTCCAACCTTCATGTAAACACGCTAACAGCTAACGTAGCAAAAGTGGGTGTGTCTAAGGATTGGTTTCTTTGTCTCGCCCCCTGTCTAATATTAGTCTATGTTCGTGCAAACTGCACTCAGCTGTGTGAAAGCTGCGAGAAGGCCCGGGCTAGAACCTGGTTTGAAGGTGAGCACGTCTGCAAGACATCCATGATCCAGAAATGTCAGCAGAAAGGAAGTCATGGTCCATCAAAGTCCTGACCTCATTCAGACAGCAGGACAGATGGACATGAAGACATGTGACCCGGTTCAGACCCAACACAAAACAGCAACGAGATGAAAGGAATGAAAGCAGCTTCACAAACTACGAAGAGGAAGGAACACAAAGTGACTGATGAAGAAGGACAGAGGTAGGAGGGTTGTAGGAGGCAGAGAGGACGCTGGCGTTGATTGTTCGCCGCTTCTCTGCAAATCCAAAATCCTGTCCTATCCGGAATACCTGAAGCCTCCACCTCGGACTTACAACTAACCGACTCCTGGTTCATCAGACGTTATCACTGTCCGGGCCAGGTCAGCGTTCCTGGTGGTGCAGGACCTCCGTGAATCTGCTTTTGCACAGCGGCTGGGGCTGCGGTCTTCCAACCGTAGCTCCGTGTGGCTAACAACAACTAGCACCAGCGCTTCTCCACGCAGCATGCTGAGCAATACGCCGCGGCAGTCTGCGAATCCTGTCCTGTCTGGAATACCTGAAGCCTCCACCTTTCGGACTTACAACTAACCGGCTCCTGGATTATCGGACGATATCGCTGTCCGGGCCAGGTCAGTGTTCCTGGTGGTGCAGGACCTCCGTGAACTGCCTTTGCACAGCGGCTGGGGCTGCGGTCTTCCAACCGTAGCTCTGTGTGGCTAACAACAACTAGCACCGGTGCTCCTCCACGCAGCATGCTGACCAACACACCGCCGCAGCCCCGAGGCCCCCACAGCATCGGAGCTCTCCGACAACTGGATTTACCGCCCAGATCCCGCTACATCCACAGGGGATCGGGTCGCCGGCTTATTTTTTCCGGGAACCGCGACTCCATTAAATCAATCTGGACTGCAGCGCGTCCCGGCGCACAACCGCCGCGTCACCATCCACGACGTCATCAGAGCGCCGTTACCTCCTCAACATATAATGCTGGGAAGATCGGGTTTGTCAGAAAAACCGGAGTGGATCACAGCGTCCTCCGCCATTTAAAGAAACCGGATTCTATAACGCACATCACAATTGAGCACCTCAATATACAATCTCTGTCAAACAAACCTGGACTTATTCACCAGCACATCCTGGACAAAAATATTGACTTAATGTGCCTTACCGAGACCTGGCAACAACCTGAGGTCTACTCAGTCCTCAATGAGGCCTGCCCCCCAGGCTACTCCTACCTGGCTAAGGCCCGCACAACCGGCCGCGGAGGGGGTCTAGCTGTCTTTCACAACAATAACTTGGACATAATTCAACTATCTGTCCCAAAAGTCAACTCATTTGAAAGTCTGGTTTTCAAATGCAACCGTCCATTTTCCTCAACAATAGTCCTTATTTATAGACCGCCTAAACCACAGCCAACATTCATTTCTGATATACACAACTTTCTCATCTCACTCTGTACTACATATTCAAACATGCTGGTCATAGGTGACTTCAATATTCACATGGACTCAAATACATGCCGACTGGCCTCTGAATTCAAACAGGTACTGGACTGCCTTAACTTACAACAGCTTGTTCATACCCCCACACATAACAAAGGACACATACTGGACTTGGTAATAACAGACAGCCCCACACTCACAGACCTTAATATATATGACATTGGACTCTCCGACCACCAGGCAATAAACATTAAGGTTCCACTTTCGAAAACCGTCGCAAAACCAAAGCGACAGATAACATTCCGGAATATCAAGAACATTAACACCAACTCATTTTGCATGCAACTTCAACTCCTTAGAATCCCTCCAACCACATCAGTCAGCAATCTCATGGACTATTATAACACCAGTCTCACCTCCATCCTGGACCTTCACGCTCCTCTCAAAACCCGGACTGTCACTTTCACCCGTTCAGCTCCTTGGTTTACAGACAGGCTCAGAGCTATGAAAAGATCTGGCCGTGTCCTGGAGCGTGCCTATCTAACATCTGGCCTGACGGTGCATAAGTTGGCCTACCGGGAACACCAACGCTCTTACGCTAAAGCTCTCTCCTCAGCCAGGTCAGAACACTATTCCTCAATCATCAATAACAACTCGGGTAACTCAAAAAAACTATTCTCAACCATCAAGCATCTTCTAAGACCACAGATTTTTTCACACCAAACCTCCTCAGTGGCAAACTGCAACCGGTTCCTTGATTATTTCACCTCCAAAATTGACAATATTCGTTCCTCCCTGACACAGCTCTATAAAAGAAACCCCATCACCATCTAACATGCAGCATTTCTCTAACTTTTCCCCCACAGTGCAGCAGGAGGTCGAAAAGACTATCCAGAACTCTAAATCATCCACATCATCTTTGGACCCCCTCCCCTCCCCTCTGCTCAAAACCCACAACAAAGTGATCGCCCCCCTTATAACCAAAATCATCAATCTTTCTCTCCAAACCGGCACCATTCCACCGTCCCTTAAAACAGCTCTTATCAAACCAGCTCTTAAAAAACCCACCCTCGACCCTGAAATCTTATCAAATTACCGCCCAATCTCCAATCTCCCCTTCATATCAAAAATTCTTGAAAAAATTGTTTCCTCTCAGCTCCATGATCATCTAAAATCAAATAAGCTCTATGAGAAATTTCAATCTGGTTTTCGCCCATCCCACAGCACCGAGACAGCTCTGATGAGAGTTACCAGTGACTTGCTGATGGCCTCTGACTCAGGTTCCACAGCCCTCCTTATTCTTCTCGACCTCTCTGCTGCATTTGACACTATCGACCACAACATCCTTCTTCACCGTCTTCAACACCACATTGGACTCTCGGGTACCGTCCTTCACTGGTTTCATTCCTACCTCACCGATCGGACCGAGTGCGTGGTCCTGGGGGACGCCAAATCCAAACCCCACACAGTCACTTGTGGGGTCCCCCAGGGCTCCGTGCTTGGTCCTACCCTATTTACTATCTACATGCTCCCCCTTGGACGAGTCGTCAGCATGCATGGCATTAATTTCCATTGCTATGCTGACGACACACAGCTCTACCTCAAAGTCACTCCCTCTGGGCCCCCCTCTGCCACTCTCAATCGCCTCAGCTCCTGCCTGGAGGACATAAAGGCATGGATGAGTCAAAATTTTCTTCAGTTAAATGGCTCAAAAACCGAAGCTATTCAAACTGGTACCCCTCAACAACTTCGCTCCTCCCCCATTAACTCAATTTCCCTCTTTGGCCAGAACATTCCCCTCTCTCCCTCTGTTATCAACCTCGGGGTCAAGTTTGACCCCCACCTCACCTTTGACAATCATGTCACCCACATATGCAAAACTTCCTTCTTTCACCTCCGTAACATCTCTAAACTCCGTCCATCTCTCTCCCTCTCGGCCGCGGAGAAGCTCGTCCATGCCTTTGTCTCCTCCAGGTTGGATTACTGTAACGCGCTTCTCATCGGAATCTCTGGTAGGAGCATGCAAAAGCTTCAATATGTACAGAACAGTGCAGCCAGGGTACTGAAGAGGGTGCGGAAATATGAGCACATCACCCCCATCCTTCACAGCCTGCACTGGCTTCCCATTCACCTCCGTATTGAATATAAGGTTCTCCTCCACACCCATCACTGTCTGTACGGTGAGGCCCCCACTTACCTCACCGAACTACTTACACCTAACAACTCAACCAGGACCCGGTCAGGCCAACAGCACCGTCTAATCCCACCCAGGACGCGGCTAAAAACAATGGGAGACAGGGCCTTTATGGCTGCTGCTCCCCGCCTGTGGAACTCCCTCCCAGACCACCTCAGGGCTCCACTGCCGGTGGATTCTTTTAAAAAAGGACTTAAAACTCACCTTTTTATCAAAGCCTTTCCTTTTTAAACTTTGCTTGTTTTACTGTATGTTTTCGTGCCTTATAGTTTTAAAAGTTTTAAATGTTTTTAATGTTTTACTGTTGTAATTCCTGTAGCACTTTGAGACTTGATATCAAGTGGAAAGTGCGTTATAAATAAAATTGATTATTATTATTATAGCACATTCCATAAATGAAGCAGCAGAGATGAGCTCTTTCCCCGTAAACGTGGGAGGATCATTTGGAGATCTGCTGAGTGGGAGGAACCGCTCCGAAATGCAATCTTTAACCAGCCTTTCCTCTGCATTTGAGTCAACACTTTCTACTTTAACGCATCAAAACCAGGAAATGTGTTCTTTTTCATCCAGTGAAATCTGTAACGGCTGTTCCATCCCAACGCCAGGAATAAAGACGCTAAACTACTTTCAATACCACAGCTTTCATCTTAAGATCTTTTTCAAATGATTATTTACAGTTTTTTTCTTTTTATCAAGTTATTTCTTATTCCTTAGTTCCTTAGAAGAAACATTTTCTTTAAATACAAAAACATCGACCACTACAGAAAGAAAACAGTCTTACTGAGAACTCTAGTTTTAGGAAAATATTCTAGTGACTAAGACAAATTTTTTCAAAATAAGATTATTTTGTTATCTCCTGAAAAACATTCTTGATAAGATTTTTCTTGAAACAAGAACCTTTCTTAAAATTCCCCTCTTACACAATTTAAATGATGATTGCATTTGATGTTTTTTAAAAGCTAAAGAAACTTAAAGTCAATTTCCTTCATTTTTAAAAGTGCTTTTTCAAAATTCTGCTTTAAAGTATTTGTCTCCAAAAGTTGAAGTCCTGTCAGGGGTGGGGGGGGGTGGAGCAATTGTCTCTTCGCCTTTGGCCCCTCCCCTGGAGGAGCACTGAACTGCAGCCCAGCAGCGAACATGGACACCCCCCTTTCCATCCCTTTAAAGGTGAGGTTCTTATGAAATTTACAAAAATAAATATTTCAGTCTCATTCATTGTATCACTAAGTGTAGAAAAGTAGTAAATCTGATGATTTCAGTGATGAGGGTCTATTGTTTCTCTTCCTGCAGACGTGAGTTGAAACTCCTCCCACCTGAAGGATGGAAAGTCCCGGTTATTCCCGCCAGTGGAGCAGAGCTCACTGGTGGCCAGAAAAAGGAGCATTGTGTGGAGGAGAAAAGAGAAACTGGGCCTTCTGGGACGTCTGCTGACACAGAAACCAACACGGAGGAACAACAGGAAATTCTCTCCATCCTCAGCGGCGAATTAAAGAGAAAGAGAGAACACATGGAAGGAGCCGTCAGGCATCAGGCCACGACGCCACATGGGGTCCCAGCAGGCTGTTTCCCTGCAGACAGACAACAGTGCCAAACACAGACGGACGGATCTGGTTTGTTTTTGTCTTTGTGTTCGCTCTTGTTGACATGGAAGGGGAGGAGCAGCTGCCGTATGACGTCCATGATGCCAAACAAGGAAGTAAAAGGAAGAGTTTGCAGAAATGTCCCAGAAAAACAGTGGAGTCACTGCTGGGAACATCCCAATACTTCATGAATTTTCACTGTGATGGACCGACGACATCTTTCCACCTCAATCATACCAACGGGAAAAGCCCATCAGTCTGGGTTTGGTTTGAGCTCCTTCAGATGAAATTATGCGTTTCTTCAGAGTCATGATGAGGTATCACTTGGAGGCTCCACCCACAAATTCAAAACAAGGATCTAGCAAAAGCTCCTGAAGCTAAAACAACCGAAGAACAAGAATCAAAGGGTCAAAAAGACCATCTCCAGATGTTTCTGTCCACATCAGATGAGCCAGTTCGAGATGACAGACAAGTTCTAGAGGTTCTAGGGAAGCATCTCAGAACACTGTAGCAGGAACTCAAGGTTTCTCTAAGAACAGGTTACTTACAAATGAAAAAATGCATCCAGCTGCTATCATGGAACATCCGGAGAACATTTAGTATCTCTCCATATCCTCAACAAATATGCAGGAACTGCAGAGACATGATGAGTCCTGGTATCCTCTGGGTTCAGCTCTAGCTCTATTTCCATCTCTAGTTCTAACTCTACTTCTATCTTTAGTTTTATCTCTAGCTCTATCTCTAGTTCTAGTTTTATCTCTAGTTCCATCTTTAGCTCTAGTTCTGTCTCCAGCTGTGGTACTATCTCTAGTTCTCGTTCTAGTTCAATCTCATGTTCTATATCTAGTTCTTACAAAGGAAAGGATTTAAAGAATTTCTGGAAACATCTGAGTGAAGTTTGTTTGACTTCAACATGTTGGTTTTAGAGCAGGATTATCAGATCCCAACAGATTCTACGCACAATGTGAGCAGGTTCTTCTGTCAGATGTAAGATGTACTTTTTTCAGATGTTTTTACCTGCCAGAAAGCAGACTAAAAACAGACTAAAAACAAGCTACAAAAACAGAAAGAAAGATATGCTTTGCTGCTTGTTTCCAGGCAGAATGTGAAAACCTGTGAACAAACTACCCAGAATTCCCCTGTGGAGCCACTTTAGCTGAACCCCCTCCCTCCCTGGAAAGGCGTTGACACATAAAGCCATGAGTCAGAGAGCTTCAGTCAGCAGGCTGCCGGCCGCACTGCTCTTGGTCCTCTTCTTCTGCATTTGCACTTTTACATCATAAAGCCTAAAATGAAATCTAAAGCTAAACGCTAATCTGGAAAAACCGGAGTCACTTCTAGGAGCAGACACCATCACCAGCTCATCCAACTGTTGACCACGGTGAGGAATCCTGATGCTGAACAGAAGTTTTGTGGTTCTAAGGGAAGGCCACAGCAGACCTGCACAAATCAGGAAGTGCGAACCCAAAACAAAACAAGCAGAACGTGTCAGTTTAGACATTTACAATAGAAAGTGAATCTGGAATCCACTGAGCCAATCAGGACGGAGGGACCAGTTCACACTCACCTGATCAGACCCGGACTCAATGTGTAACAAGGCCCTAGTGGTTACCTAATGAACTGACCTGGCTTCAGTTCGTATCATTTTTAGTCATGTCATCTGAGCTCCTCTGCTGAAGCTTCTGATTCCTGCTTTGCAGATCCTTCACCGTCTGCCACGTTTCTCATTCGTCTAATGTGGTTCGTAGCTGGAGTTTCTACATTTCAATGGAATTGAGTCTTTTTTTGATGGTGGTTTTCTGTTATCTTCTGCCATTCCAGCCGCCACTGTCATTTCTGCAACGTTCTTTGGCTTATCATGATGAAGCTGCAAACACTCGCCTGCAGGTGAATCCACTCAGATGGAAATCCAGTCTTTTAAAACTCAAACAATGAAAGTATCCATCCATCCATCCATCCATCCATCCATCCAGGATGCATTATTACATGTAGTAAAAAGATGTAAAATATGAATGATACTTCCTGATGATGAACCAGCTGCATACTCATGCACATACGTGTACACTCAGTCTGGCCTGCACAGATATCTGCGCATTAAACCCACACATCCTCATGAGGACTTTCTCCTCTGAGAGCCGCTTCCCTCCTACCAGCAGCTGAAACCAAAGTGTGATCAAAAAGCTGGAGGTCGAACCGGCGCCGTGTTCCAGATCCTGCAGCGTTTCTGTCAGAATAATCTCTGCTGTTTCTGACTCCACCAAACAGCTGGAGGTTTAGTCACTAAATATGTCGATTACATCAAGGTGAAATAATCAGAGTACTGACACATTCACAAGTTACAAGCCCCGCCCTGAAAGGAGGCTGTTGCGTTTAGGTTTTGATCCAAACCAGTTGATGCCATGAAACGTTGAAGCAAAGTTAAAGCTTGCATCTATATGGATAAAAACGGCTTCATGTCCTAAACAAACGAGGTTTTCCAGATGCTGAAAAGCTTCAATTCAAAGCAAATACATGAATAAATAATCATTTCTATTTCTGTGAAAACCTGCATGAGGATAAAAAAAGCTTCTGTTACAGTTTTACAATCCAAACAAAATCTGAACAATTTATTTTAGCTTGAAAGTCATTTCAAAGAACACAAACAAAACCACGAGTGAAATGAAAAAATATGATATGAAACAGGAGGTTTATGAAGAAATCAGAGAAACAAGCAGCTCAGCAACAAAAGCAGAAAACAAATAATCAAACCAAAACCCCACAGATCAAATCTGAGTTGTTCTGTGAAGGTTGATCACAGCAGGAGCTGAACATATTCTGCCTGCAGCTCCTCTGAAATCTCTCCATCATGGAGCTGTGGCAGAGTGAGCTCATTCATGGTTACCGTATCAGCCCCCCCGCGGACGCCCACACAGTGTACCTGCTGAAACATCCTCCCACTCCACCAAAGCCGCCCCTGACCTGCAGGCACAGCTTTCCCGCACTCTCAAACAAAGAGCCTTCTGTTAAAAATAGCATCCACCCGTCAGTGTCCATCAGCGTCCTGCCTCTGTCTGCAAGAGTTCAAACCCTCGCTTTAGAGCTCAACATGAATCGGCCGCCCCCGTCCCACAATTCACTTGAAATGTTGCATAAATCCCTAAACTGCAGGCGTGCAGAGAACACAATGACGAGAAGTAGCACAAGGTGGAGTGGAGGGTACAGTGGTATGGACTCCTGACGATCATGAACCTATGACTTCCTGCAGTTTACTTATTGATACACGGAGGGTCAAAGAGCCGGTCAGCCCAGAGTAAAAGTTCAAAGGGATGCTAAAGACAGCACTAAAATGCTCAAGTTCCGGCACCTGCAGAACAAAATCGGTAAATAAAGAGTAAAACACTAAACCGACAGCTAAACACTAACAGATAACTAAATGCCAAGCTTACAGCCATACACTGATCCGACAGCTGAACGCTGAACCAACAGCTAAACGCTAAGGTGACAGCTAAACGTTGAACCGACAGCTAAACGCTAAGGTGACAGCTAAACGTTGAACCGACAGTTAAACACTGAACCAACAGCTAAACGCTAAGGTGACAGCTAAACGTTGAACCGACAGCTAAACGCTAAGGTGACAGATAAACACTAACAGATAACTAAATGCCAAGCTTACAGCCAAACACTGATTCGACAGCTGAACGCTGAACCAACAGCTAAACACTAAGCTGACAGCTAAACGCTAAGGTGACAGCTAAACGTTGAACCGACAGCTAAACTAGAACCGACAGCTAAACGCTAAGGTGACAGCTAAATGTTGAACCGACAGTTAAACGCTGAACCAACAGCTCAGAACTAAGCTGACAGCTAAACGCTAAGGTGAGAGCTAAACGTTGAACCGACAATTAAACGCTGAACCAACAGCTAAACGCTAAGGTGACAGCTAAACGTTGAACTGACAACTGAACGCTAAGGTGACAGCTAAACACTAACAGATAACTAAATGCCAAGCTTACAGCCAAACACTGATCCGACAGCTGAACGCTGAACTGGCAGCTAAATGTTAAGATGACAGCTAAACGCTAAGCTAACTGACGGCTAAACACTAAGCTGACAGCTAAACGCTAAGGTGACAGCTAAACGTAGAACCGACAGCTAAACGTTGAATCAACAGCTAAACGCTAAGTTGACAGCTAAACACTAACAGATAACTAAATGCCAAGCTTACAGCCAAACACTGATCCGACAGCTGAACGCTGAACTGGCAGCTAAATGTTAAGATGACAGCTAAACGCTAAGCTAACTGACGGCTAAACACTAAGCTGACAGCTAAACGCTAAGGTGACAGCTAAACGTTGAACCGACAGCTAAAAGTTGAACCGACAGTTAAACGCTGAACCAACAGCTAAACGCTAAGGTGACAGTTAAACGCTGAACCAACAGCTAAACGCTAAGTTGACAGCTAAACACAAACAAATAACTAAATGCCAAGCTTACAGCCAAACACTGATCCGACAGCTGAACGCTGAACTGGCAGCTAAATGTTAAGATGACAGCTAAACGCTAAGCTAGCTGACGGCTAAACACTAAGCTGACAGCTAAACGCTAAGGTGACAGCTAAACGTTGAACCGACAGCTAAACTAGAACCGACAGCTAAACGCTAAGGTGACAGCTAAATGTTGAACGGACAGTTAAACGCTGAACCAACAGCTCAACACTAAGCTGACAGCTAAACGCTAAGGTGACAGCTAAATGTTGAACCGACAGTTAAACGCTGAACCAACAGCTAAACACTAAGCTGACAGCTAAACGCTAAGGTGACAGCTAAAAGTTGAACCGACAGCTAAACGCTAAGGTGACAGCTAAACGTTGAACCAACAGCTAAACACTAACAGATAACTAAATGCCAAGCTTACAGCCAAACACTGATCCGACAGTTGAACGCTGAACTGGCAGCTAAATGTTAACGCTAAGGTGACACCTAAACGTAGAACCGACAGCTAAACGTTGAACCAACAGCTAAACATTGAACCGACAGCTAAACGCAAAGGTGACAGCTAAACGTTGAACCGACAGTTAAACGCTGAACCGACAGCTAAACGCTAAAGTGACAGCTAAACGTTGAACCGACAGTTAAACGATGAACCGACAGCTAAACGCTAAGGTGACAGTTAAACGTTGAACCAACAGCTAAACGCTAAGTTGACAGCTAAACGTTGAACCAACAGCTAAACGCTAAGTTGACAGCTAAACACAAACAAATAACTAAATGCCAAGCTTACAGCCAAACACTGATCCGACAGCTGAACGCTGAACTGGCAGCTAAATGTTAAGATGACAGCTAAACGCTAAGCTAGCTGACGGCTAAACACTAAGCTGACAGCTAAACGCTAAGGTGACAGCTAAATGTTGAACCGACAGTTAAACGCTGAACCAAAAGCCAAACGCTAAGGTGACAGCTAAACGCTAAGGTGACAGCTAAACGTTGAAACGACAGTTAAACGCTGAACCAACAGCTAAACGCCAAGGTGACAGCTAAACGTTGAACCGACAGCTAAACGTTGAACCGACAGTTAAACGCTGAACCAACAGCTAAACGCTAAGTTGACAGCTAAACACTAACAGATAACTAAATGCCAAGCTTACAGCCAAACACTGATCCGACAGCTGAACGCTAAGCTAGCTGACGGCTAAACACTAAGCTGACAGCTAAACGCTAAGGTGACAGCTAAACGTTGAACCGACAGCTAAACGCTAAGGTGACAGCTAAATGTTGAACCGACAGTTAAACGTTGAACCAACAGCTAAACACTAAGCTGACAGCTAAACGCTAAGGTGACAGCTAAATGTTGAACCGACAGTTAAACGCTGAACCAACAGCTAAACACTAAGCTGACAGCTAAACGTTGAACCAACAGCTAAAAACTGAACCAACAGCTAAACGCTAAACCGACAGGCTGCTATAATAAAAATGTTTCAAAGGTTATTTGAAGCCAACTCTTGGTGGTTAACATTAAAAAAATAAAGGCAGAAAAAATACTTTAAAAGTTAAACTGGAATAAAAATGAAAGCCGCAAGCGGTGTTGGATGGCCCCCAGGCACTACCCGCCCTCACCCTGCCGTCTGCCTCTCCGTCCCTGCCCTTCTTTCTTTACCCATCTCAACCCTTACTACCCTACTTTGACGCAACCTTAAGCAGCCACATTGCATCCCTGGAAACCCCCACCCCCCACCCCCAATTTTCTGTAAGGCTGGTCTGAGTGGTTTGTAGTAAGAGTACACCACTTTTGCAAGCTCTCCACACGCACACTGTTCAAGATCTAATAATAATTCTAATTTTTTTTTTTTTGCAATTGCTTCCCAATCATGCCCAAGAAGTTACAAGACAATGGATAAAAATTCCTAGGATGAGTGTCTGCAGCTGGCAGTAACAGTGGCTCTTTTTGAAAATTGAAAAGCTAGTGGTATGTGTGTCAAATTTTGTTAAAATCCCCAAAACAAAAGTTCAGTTTTCACGTACTTGAAATTCGCTAAACCTCAGATTTTGACACAAAATGGCCGCCAAGTTGTAGGTGGTGTGGCCATCACATAATAATTTTAAAACTTGGTTTGTAAATATCAGACAAATGTATCGGGGTTTTGTGGATTCCAACATTTTTGGATGAGTCCGCAGTTTTTTTGCTACGGTTTTTTGTTTACCGCGGCCACAATTTTAACATTGTCATATTGTATGTTATATTGTTCGGTTCAGCTTGAGCCACCGAACACGTGGATACCCTTTTTACGACATTCCAGTAAAACATGTGTGAGATTGCTAAGACCGTAGTAGTGGCGAGCCCCCCACGTGCATGCCACTCAAAACCTACAACTTCTAATTCCAACATTTTTTCCACAGTTCCTGGCCAATGATGCTCAAGAAGTTACAAGTTTTTGTTTGTAGCTTGTACTAAAGGTCCTTTTTTTTAAAAAATTCAAGATGGCGGCCTCTTCCCAAGGTCACGGGTCAATGAAACTTCTTTGGTGGTTGTAGACTCCAGCTGGTGGCATGTTTGTTAGTTTTGTGAAAATCTGAACCAAAATGTCATTTTGCTATATTGTATAAAAGCATGAAAATCGCCAAATCTCACACTTTGCTACAAAATGTCCGCCAAGGTGTGGGTCGTGTGGCCATCCCATAACAATTTCAAAAGTTTTCTCTGGATATCCCCAGAACGTGTGTTTTGCTTTTGTTTGTGTGTTTTGAAATATTTTTTTGGCTCTATAAGTGATTTTTGGCCCATTCATTTTTTAAGATTTCTCTCGCCGTGATGTCATCGTCTGGTGGGAGGGGTTGTTCACTCTGCCTAAAATTCAGCTTCAATTTTCCTTAGGAGTGTGAACATTTTGGTGACTTTTCGCACATGTGACAGAGGTCAAATTTTGACTCAAAGCTGCAGAAATGTTTACAACTGTGAAAGCATTATGGTCCTTGCAGTCAGGGACTGCTGCTGCGGGTCATAATAATACAAACTAACATTGGTTTATTTTATTTACAAAAGTGCTATAAATTCAGAGGATTTAAATTTTCATTTCACAAACACTAAAAAACCACATAAATCCTGTTTCAACCCCTAAACGATTTATTCCTCCGTGCCCATCAGCTGGGTCCCAGCCCCACCCCCCCACCCCCACCCCCCTTGACCTCTTTATCTATTGTTTTCAGTCTCTACAGCATCCTAAATCTGGCCCCGCCCCCCTTTCTGAATTTGGATGCTCCCCTCCCCCATAATTGCTCCTCTGAGCCATTTTCACTCCTTTAACCTTTCATTTATTGATACGGCACCTTCAAGTACCTCAGAGAGGAGCAACCAGGGGCCTCTGAAACCACCTCCAAGACCACAGACCTGGACTTGTTCGAAACCACATCCAGAAACCAAATAAAAATTTAATCGAAAGCCCTGTACGGAGACAAATCTAAACTGAATACAAAACCATCATTAAAACCACATTTGACACCACATTCAAAACCAAATCCAACTTACCTTTAAACCCACATCCTAAACTGAACTCAAGCCACATCTGGAACCAGGCTGTCTGGGCCTCTTAAGAGTTTATTCTGCATCAGCTGGTAGTTTGGTAATCAACTAGAAGTGCCGCGTTGTCCCTGAATGCAGCAGAGATGTCATGGACTGATAAATAAATCGTCACACAAAACATTCCTCCAGACCAGGTGTCTCCAACCCTGCTCCTCAAGGGCTGCCGTCCTGATTGTTTCTAGACGATGGCGGCATTTATGGATCAGTGATTGATCCCCTTAGGAATCTAAAGATCAGCATTTAATATTCATTCGGACTAAAACCTGAAGGCCTCTGAGAAAATTACAAGTTACTCAGTTCCTTAGGATTACAGGTATCATCTGAGGTTTGCTCAAGAATCTGAGCCGTTTTCAAATGATGGAACGACTTTTATTTTGAAAGCTAAAGTTAATTTCCTGCTTTCTGTTTTATAGTAAAAGGTTTTTTCTCTCTTTTGCAGTTTCTGGTTTTCTTGCTAACTCAGCGACTTTCTTGATCCCTCCCT